>CAJPDP010275542.1:0-10451 GCA_905336975.1 Bombina variegata variegata
CACTTCCACCAAATTACTTATAGCCATAAACTGGAAGAAAAGTCAGCCCCCCAGGTGGCAAGGAGTAGTGGATTGTGTGAACTACATTAGAAGCATGGAAAATTATGTATACAGGGAACATAAACAACTGACTGACTTCTGCCTCATATGGGAACCATGGGACACCCTCATGACCTGTAAAAATACATAGCCAGATTGCCCAATGATAAGCCCGAAACAACCCTGACGATTAACTCCCCTGCTTGTTGTACCACGAACCATATAGACTACCACAATACCCTTAAGAATTACCCCTACACTCTATTATGCGAGGAAGACAGACATGGGGAGTAAGAGAGAGCCTGTGGATGGATTGATATGGCCTCTCTCGACCCCTGCATAACGCATGGTGTGATACATGACTTGCCATGTATCTACGCCCCCACCGACGCCTGCAGTGTCTGCCCATTTAGTAACCCTAGTGGCCTGACTTACCAGTTTAACGGCCGTCCCAGTTATATATCCCCTAGGATGAACCAATAGAACTAACACAGTTCAACAAGATTCTAAATGACGGCCTCTGTAAAAACGAGGTTCGTATGTTAACTGAGGTGTTATTTCGCCTCATGCAACGAAGTTTATGTACCGATGTTATATTGTTCTGTATTCAGTCTATAATGCATAAGCTGTATGTCACTTGATTTACCTCAATAAAAATCATTTATTAAAAAAAAAAATAAAAAAAAAATACACTTTTAGTATAGTAAGTATACTAGTAGTATAGTTATTGTACCTTTAAGTAATCTTTGTAGTTTTACCAAAAATGCAGTGCACAAAAACTAGATGTATAAATAAAAGAGTAAGTTTAGAAAAATCAAAATGAAACTTGCAAGATTTAGAAAGACCGTGCAATTTTAAGACACTTTTAAAATAACATCTATTTTCAAATGTGCTTTGTTCTCTTACACTATTGGGAATTAGCTGGTGATTGGTGCCTGCATACATTTATCTCTTGTGATTGGCTATTTGGTCAACTAGATATGTCCAGTTGGAGGTGACGCCTACGGCAGTCTGATGTGTGGATTCATGAATGAATTGACTTGTATCAAGAATACTTCTACTCATAAAATATTCTATAAAATATTTAATAACTAGTAAAACAAACTGAAAATAAGACACCAAAAGCTTCAAACTCCTACCGCTATATCAGTCTACCTCCTCTTTCTTACGGAGTTGCTAATTTTATCACCAAGGATAGGATCTTTTTTAAATAGATGCCAGTGCTTTGAGATTATTCTTTTCAGATGGTTGTGCTGAGAAGTGTATTCAGTAAAAAAAAATTGAATTTTCTGTTTGTTTTATTACCAGTAAGTTAATTGTATTTTACTAGTAAGTAAATCTGATCTCTTCATATCCCTAACATTTCAGATTGTATGTTATAGCTTTGATGATCTGAACAATGTCCAAGAATAGTCCCTTTGGTATATTTGTCTTCCATCATTCTAAATGACAACTTTTTTTGGTGGATATAGTTTAGAATCAACTTCTTTGAAGAATGTTTATGTAAAAATATTTTCTTCTCTATATCTAAAAAGCTGATTTGTTGACAGTTGCACTTATGGGTAGACATTAATCCTAAATTATTAGTGTTCATATCTTCTATAAATAATTGCAATAATTCCAAATCTCCAGATCAGATAATAAAAATATCATCTATGAATCGCCTATAAAACGCCATATTTGCTACCCAGGGTGAGGAATTCTTTACTTTTTCCTTAAAATGCCCCATAAAGAGGGTGCTATTGGTTGTTCACCCTTTTCCACATAAACCTCATCTATACTGTTACTTAAAGGGATATTAATATATATTTATATAAATACATAGTATATATCAGAAATCATGTGAGGAATTGCAAAATATCTGAATGCAAAATGTACTTTTTAAAATTTTGTGACAGGGAAATAATTAGCCAAACTTACATTAACAAACACTGAACCAATCTTTAAAACATCTTATATGCAGACAGATTTTAGTATCTACTATGTGCTTTTGAGCAGTTGTTAGATATAGGTTTTGAAGCCACCTTATTTTGAGTATGCTCAGTTGAAGCAAACTGCTGGAAATATATATATAAAATCACACTAAGGTAGAGATATGGCAGATGAGGTAAATGAGAATTATAGTGCCAGATATTCTGCATGGTGCTAAAACATGGAGGGTATTATAAAGTACCCATGTGAGGGCAGTGTAATACTATAACATTTCTGTTATTTATACATGTTACTTAAAGGGATACTAAACCAAATTTGTTTTCTTTCATTAATCAGATAGAGCATGCAATTTTAAGCAACTTTCTAATTTACTCCTATTATCAATTTTTCTTTGTTATCTTGCTGTTTTTATTTAAAAAGCAGGAATGTGAAGCTTAGGAGCTGGTCCATTTTAGGTTCAGCACCCTGGGTAGCGCTTGTATATTGGTGGCTACATTTAGCCACCAATAAGCAAGCGTAACCCAGGTTCTGAACCAAAAATCGTCCGGCTCCTAATACATTCCTGCTTTTTTTTTAATAAAGATAGCAAGAGAACGAACAAAAATTGATAATAGGAGCAAATTAGAAAGTTGCTTAAAATTGCATGCTCTATCTGAATCATGAAAAATGGGTTTAGTATCATTTAAGCTATTCAAAGCACAAATCAATTGCATAATTTAACATAAATCAATTTAATGATAATTTATGAAACAGACACTGAATAAATGTAATATAGATATTACTGGCTTAAATTGTAGTCGGGTGGTCAGTAAAATCAGCCAAGTGGTGTACCCATTAAGGTCTATCAGAGGTGTTTGCGCGCGTCAGGTTTTTCACTCATATTACAAGTTGAAAGTAAACATGATCGCTTGAGCACAATTGAAGTTAAAACCCGTCGGGATAGCGCTTCCTCAGAGCTCTGGTTAACTGTTTTGTGAAACAAAAAAGTGTCACAAAACACATAATACATACATTAGCAAGTATACAGACCTAATAACACTATCTAATAAAAAATATTTGAAAAAATAAAGCAGAAAAAAATTATAAAGGCTCAAAGATGTGAGGTCTCAGGTGTTAGAAATAAAAGGCAGGCAAAGGGCTTTAACATATAGATAAATACAGTATATATATATGTATTTACAGAAATATATAAACACATATAGATATATGTCTATATATGTGTACATATGTATTATATATGTAGGTATAAATATGTATTTGTGCAAAAAAACAAGATATATTATACTGTATATAGAAATATGTATTCATGAACAAATAGAACATATTCAGTATGTGTAATGTGAAATATTCATAGTTTCATGTTGAGTTAGTGCACTTGAGAATATGCAATCGGGCTTGCAAGTGGGGTGTTAGTCCCCCCCCCCACATTTTTGCTTCATTTACTTCTATGAGGTAATATGTTATCATGCGTGCAATATTCTAAGTTCGGATTTTTCCACACATTGGGTTAGCGAGCGAGCAAAAACAGTGTACTTTCAACTTGTGATATGAGTATTACCCGTTAAATAACGCTCCACTTAATCTGGCCCTTTATAGGTACTGGCGCCCACTAGCATTTGGTGGGCAGGATTTTGAAGGTAGAAGCGGGCTATAGGCAAACATGTGTGCCATGGATGGGCTATGGCCAGAGCTGGTGCAGTCACTGAAAATCAGGAAATAGACAAGCTGCAGGCAGGAATATACACTCATGATACATAAACACACACATACACACAAACCACAGAAGTGAATTGTTACACAGGCTAAATTCAAAGGCCTCAGTGTTCACCTGGAACTCACAAAAACCTGGGTTTGTATCCTGCTATGTAAAAGTTCCCAATCAAGGACGAAGTACACAGGGAGAATGGTGTATGTTTAAACTTTAACCGCTAGACTCCCTTAGGATGTTCCATGTTGTCCTAAAAGTGCTGGGATTAAACGCCCTTAGGACTACATGGAGCGTACTAACTTCAGCAGCGTCCTGCTCTCTTCTGTGATTGCAGTGACGATGATCTGCTACTTATTTCCTTTTTTATTTATGATCTGAACTTGGATGGATGTGTCCATCCTGAAGGGATTAATATTACTTCCATATTAAAAAAAAAAGTAGTGCTAAGAGTGAAACTAATTATGTCAAACTTCTCTTAGACTGCTCCTGTAAATAGCAGTGCAAAGTTAAAATAATAAATAAAAAAAAACAAGATTTTTATTTTACAAAAACAATTATACATTTAACAAATATCTGTATGATTTCCTAAGTGCGCACTGGTTAAAATACTATTAAAATATTTAAAACACAATATACTGGTAAAAAACTTCTCACATTCGGTATTGTATATTTATTTGACACAACTTCTATATACTTTTGTAGTTAATGTTGGTATATATGCGTTAAACCTAACCTTCCTATATGTTCTTATAGTAATGGTTATTCAGGGACACATAGTTACAATTTAAAAAGATACAATATATTTATTGTTGTATCAACAGTCTAAAAACAGACTGTTCTTATTTGGAATGACATAAAAATACAATTATCGTGATTTATCCAGGTAGTTGCTCCTTACGAAGATGGTGTACAGTCAATTGGCCTCTTTTAACCAATAGGATTCCACTCACTCGTTACTGTTAAGTTCAAATTGTAACGGTTGTTGTGAATCCTAATTAACAAACAAATAAGATGTAGAGTGGGTATTTGAGGTGTCCGTGGACTACTTGGTTTCCACAGATAGTGAAAAATGATGATACCATGATCCTCTGTGTTTTCGCTGTGTTTGGCTGGTGTATTGCAAATTTCAAGTCGTTTCTTAAATCAAAAAAACGGGACAATTTTCTTTTTCGTTTCCTCACCTGAGTTAGCAGGGTTACCGAATTCTTCTATTATACAGTGACCCCTTCTCCTGGAGTTACTTTCCTCATCGGAGGAAGATGGATTGTCAATTTCTTCTGTTATGCAGTCCTGGGGTTGTATTCCTCACTGGAGGAAGTAGGATTACCAGGTAATTTCTATTTATGCAGTGATCCCTTCTCTTGGGGTAATCTCTCCTTAAGTGTTCACTCTGTTTATGGATATACAGATCCTGGGTTATTATGAGAAGGCAGAAAGTCTATTCTTTATTAAATGTTTTCACCTCGGTTATTTGCTCAATTTAACCCCTGGTCTGTTCCTCTGAGTTCTTGCTGTCAGCTCACAACATCATCAACGCGTTTCATCTTACAAAAAGCCTTTCTCAAGATGTTGTTGGGAGTTATTCCACACCTATTTATAATCCAAATCACATTAACTTCCTGTTGGTTATTTAAAGGGATATTTCTTCTTAAAGGGATATATTTTCTACTACTATGTTAGAATATATTATGCATTCTCATAGCGATCTTACATTGAAGATTCAATTGATTGCATTGTTCCACATTTTCATAATCAATACAGGTTTCTTATTTTAACTGTTTGACTGTATATCTTTCGATTTATTTTGGAAAAGTTATCATTTTTTGACCAATTTTTTGTATCTATTCTATTTCATATTTAAAACATTTATTATGAATACTATTTATTTATATTATGTAAAATATCTTATTTCATAAATGGTCCTTTATTTTCTATTAATATAAGGGTTAAGGTCCAATTCTGCATTTAAGCCTTGAGGGTGCAGGGTTTTGAAATTGTATATTAGTTCTGCTTCGTAGTACAGTACATGGGACAGATATAATAATTCGAATTCATATTGGAATAATTATAATCAAAGAGAAGACAATTCTTATAGATGGAATAGAAACAATTATACAGATAGAAGAGCAGAAAATTTTACGAATTTCGCAATCATAATAGAAATATAGAAAATGACAGATTCTATCCAAAATGGAAGACAGGGGGTCTGCCACAATCAAAAACACACCAACCAGAAAAAAAGAGATGAATGGGAAGTGAGTGCAAATAATAGATTTGAAACACTTAAAGAATCAAATCAAAATGAGTCACAGGCTTTTTTAGGGGATCCACTAAAAGAGATGCAAGAAAATTTACAAGAGAACAGAAAGAGAAAAAAAAAAAAAGAAATTTAGTGGAAGCAGAGGACAGGGGGGAACAAAAAACACATCGGAAATAAAAACTCATGGGATATTTAATTGAAGAGGAACTGAATTAACCAATGAACAACTACAAGTATTAAATAAAGGTTTAAGCTTTGCACCCACAAAGAATCTAAAAAAGTTTGATTGTTTTTTAAAAAACCCACTAGAAATGAAAAAGACAGATAGAAAAGTAATGCATTATGAAGGATTTCAACAAAGTCATTTAAAACAAAAATCTATTTTTTTCCCTCTAATGAAAAGGGAGAACATTTAGAGTTGTTTGGAGAACTGGTTAAAAAAGATCTAGATAAGATGAATGTAAAAAACCCTAGGAGAAATAATATGACTAAAAAGGAGATCAAAATGTTAGAAGATCTAAGTAATAATAAACAACTCACCATTACATCAGCTGACAAGGGTGGAGGAATTGTGGTCATGATGAGTACCACAAATTACATAAAAGAAGCAGAAAGATTGTTAGGAGAAACATATATAGTATTAAAAATGATCCTTAAATAACACAAAAAGATCAAATGACAGCAATCTTAAGGGATGCAAGAAAAATAAATGTAATAACCTAAAATGAATATAAATTTTTATTAATAGAATATCCAAAAACTCCAGTCTACTATTTCCTGCCAAAAGTGCATAAAAGCATAACCAACCCCTTGGGTCACCCAATTATTTCTGGGATTAATTCTATAACTTCAAATATGTTACACTATGTGGACACTTTTCTGCAAGAATACGTGAAACAACTTCCTGCATATTAGACTGAATTAATAAAATTATTACATACTATTGAATGGACACACAACTATCTATTAGTTAGTTGTGACGTCTCATCTTTTTACACTGTCATAGACCACGAATTAGGAGTTAGAGCTATTATGTATTATTTACAAAAAGATAAAAATATGTCCAGAATCCAAGCCAGTTTTTTAATAAAAAGGCATTGAATTTGTACTTAACAACAATTCATTTGCTTTCAATTGAAAGATATATCTACAACAAAAGGGTAAAGCAATGGGTACAAGGTTTGCCCCCAGTTATGCCAACCTCTTTATGTTTTTTTTTTAGGAAAAATATGTACATAATGATAACTGGGAGGCAAACCTCGTACTGTACCGTCGCTACATAGATGATATGTTTTTTAATTGGATAGGGGAGGAAGAATTACTATTATTATTTTTAGAAGATCTGAATAATAACCCATTGCCTAAATTTCACCTACGAATATAGTACAACAAAATTACATTTTCTGGACTTGGAGATAACTGAGAATAATACAATTAAAACAAGAAACTATTTAAAAAAAATAGATTCAAACAATTATATTCACGCACAAAGTTGCCACCTTAATAGGTTAAAAAATATACCAAAAGGGCAATTTATGCCGATTAAAAAGAACTGTACTGATTTAAAAGATTATACAACCCAAGCTCAAATTTTAGAAGAAAGATTTCTAGAAAGAGGTTAATATGGAAGAAATTAAAAAAGTTAAAGAAGATATAGGATTAATAGCACAAAAAGATCTTCTACAAAAGAGAAAAGATCAAACTAAGATAAACAATAAAAAACTATTTGTACCATTTATAACAACGTATAATGAACAACATAAAATTATTAATAAAATATTACATAAATATTGGAATATCATGAAAATGGATCGGATTCTAGTAAACAATATAGATTATAGACCACAGGTAATTTTCAAAAAAGCAAGGAACTTAAAAAATGGCTTATGTCCCAGCGAATTTAACATGCAAAGAAAAAAGAAAACTATGTGGGTTCTATCCATGCCACATATGTAGTGCATGCAAATACAGTTCAAAACAGTTACGTCAACCATCTCCCAAAAAGAATTTAAAATCAAACAGACTATTGGGTGCAGAGATAAGGGAGTTATTTACCTTATCCAATGTCCATGATTCAAACAATATGTAGGACAAACGAGAAGAGCCCTAAAAGATTGTATATGTGAACACCTTAACAATATAAAAAGGGGCTTTGAGGGACATTTGCTCTCTAAGCATTTTAAAGATAAACACAACCAAAATGCAAAAGTCTTAAAATATTGGAGTATCAAACAGATTAAGAAAAATTGAAGGGCTGGGAATTATAAACAAGAATTACAGTACTACTAAGCAGAAATAATATACAATTTCAAACCCTGCACCCTCAATGCTTAAATACAGAATTGGACATTAACCCTTTAATTAATAGAAAATAAAGGACCATTTATGAAATAAGATATTTTACATAATATAAATAAATAGTAATCATAATAAATGTTTTAAATATGAAATATAATAGATACAAAAAATTGGTCAAAAAATGATAACTTTTTCCAAAATAAATCAAAACATATACAGTCAAACAGTTAAAATAAGAAACCTGTATTGATTATGAAAATGTGGAACAATGCAATCAATTGAATCTTCAAAGTAAGATGGCTATGAGAATGCATAATATATTCTAACATAGTAGTGGAAAATATATCCCTTTAAGAAGAAATATCCCTTTAAGTAACCAACAGGAAGTTAATGAGATTTGGATTATAAATAGGTGTAGAATAACTCCCAACAACATATTGAGAAAGGCTTTTTGTAAGCTGAAACACGTTGATGATGTTGTGAGCTGACAACAAGAACTCCGAGGAACAGACCAGGGGTTAAATTGAGCAAATAACCGAGGTGAAAACATTTTTTAAAGAATAGACTTTCTGCCTTCTCATAATAACCCAGGATCTGTATATTCATTAACGGAGTGGACACGTAAGGAGAGACTACCCCAGGAGAAGATGTCACTGCATAAATAGAAATTACCTGGTAATCCTACTTCCTCCAGTGAGGAATACAACCCCCCAAGAGGTAACTGCATAACAGAAGAATTTGACAATCCATCTTCCTCCGATGAGGAAAGTAACTCCAGGAGAAGGGGTCACTGTATAATAGAAGAATTTGGTAACCCTGCTAACTCAGGGGAGGAAACAAAAAAGAAAATTGTACGTTTTTTTGGATTTAAGAAACGACTTGAAATTTGCAGTACATCAGCCAAACACAGCGAAAACGCAGAGGATCATGGTATCATCATTTTTCACTATCTGTGGAAATCAAGTTGTCCACGGACACCTCAAATACCCACGCTACATCTTGTTTGTTTGTTTAATTAGCATCCACAACAACCGTTACAATTTAAATTTAACAGTAACGAGTGAGTGGAATCCTATTGGTTCAAAAGAGGCCAATTGACTGTACGCCATCTTCGTAAGGAGCAACTACCTGGATAAATCACGATAAGTGTATTTTTATGTCATTCCAAATAAGAACAGTCTGTTTTTAGAGTGTTGATACAACGATACATATATTGTATATTTTTAAATTGTAACTATGTGTCCTTGAATAACCATTACTATAAGAACATATAGCAAGGCTAGGTTTAACGCATATATACCAACATTAATTACAAAAGTATATAGAAGTTGTGTCAAATAAATATACAATACCGAATGTGAGACGTTTTTTTCCAGAATATTGTGTTTTAAATATTTTAATAGTATTTTAACCAGTGCGCACTTAGGAAATCATACAGATATTTGTTAAATGTATAATTGTTTTTGTAAAATAAAAATCTTGTCTTAAGTTTAATTAGCACTTCTCTTACTTTTTGATTTATTGGGGTTAATATTACGCCTAATATAAATCTAATTATGATGCTTTCAGTGCATGGCACCTTAAATTTGCTGTTATTTAGTAGGTATAGGTTTTCCTTTCAGAGTATTTAGTGTTTTGAGTATTTTGATAAAAGCTTGTCACCTTTTAATTTGCGAGAAAAAACAGGGAAATCTGTAAGGCGTAAATGTTTAAATAATTATTCGGGGATTGAAAAGACAATTTGATATACGCCCATAGAACGCTTATGATCAGTACATTTTACAATAAAAAAAAATATATTGTATATATATTGTATTTTGTACTTTTTTTTTTTTTAGGAAAAATTGTTTATTTCTGTTTAAAACATACGTGTCAAAAAAAATACGATGATCATTTGCAAAACAAGTACACATTTCTATCGGCTAGATTACGAGTTTTGCATTATGAGCGGCTCGATGCTAACTTGCAAGTTATTTCCACCGCTCACCTCCCTTTAGCGCTGCTATTACAGGTTTGCAAAAACCCGGCATTAGCAGGCAATATTGCAGCGTTGGGCTCCATTGAGATCCATACCACACTCAAATACCAGCGCTGCTTTGAGCTGGTTTTACGTGCTCATGCATGATTTCCCCATAGACATCAATGGGGAGAGCCGGCTAAAAAAAAATCCTAACACCTGCAATAAAGGAGCATAAAGCTCCGTAACGCAGCCCC
>CAJPDP010275586.1:0-12438 GCA_905336975.1 Bombina variegata variegata
ATATATATATATATATATATAACTATATATATTTATATGTATATATATATATATATATATATATGTGTGTGTTTATATGTGTATATAAGTTTGTATATACATATATACACATATAAATACATAGATATATACACACATGTAAACATAAATATATATTTATATATATATAGTTTTATTATGAGTGTAACTGTACTTTTAAATGTATTTTTGATGTGTTTTGTGACTCTTTTTTGACTCACTTAACAGTTAACCAGGGCTCTGAAGTCACTGTAATCATTCTAGGGTAAACTGAGATTGTGCTTGCATGTTCAAATTTACTTTTCACTTGTAATACAGGCAGAATTTAACTTGCGTGCAAACTGCCTCAAAAACCTAATGCAAATGATAGCACTCCACTTGTAATCTAGCCCTCTATCAGTAATATATACATGCAAATGCATAGACACTAGATGACATGCACACAAGCAAACTATCTAAAGAACAGTCTATCAAAGTAAGAATACACACAGATTAGACTGACAAAGTGGTTTACTACTTTTGTCCTGCAATACGTAACTCACAGCTATATTATATCCCCCATTGTATTACTTTGAAACTAGCGTTGTATATTTGAAAGAGTCATAGAAGTGCATAAAAATGTTTATATGTGTTGGGGCATTTTTTTATTACACTGTTACTTGCATATAACTGTATGTTTAATCCCTGCAAAGGGGTGAAACAAATAGTTAAATTCAGCTCTAGAGTAGCACTGCACTTGTGACAGCAAGGTGGTGACTCGAGACTACCCACATATGCCACTTTGTTTTGGCTTACCACACGTGTCCAGCTAGGTTTTGGTAGTGCATTAATGTTTTATGCACGCAACAGTACAATAATAAAATATTCTAAAAAAACACAATCTTTTAGCACGTTTTTGCCCCTTAAATTATTTTATCTTAATTATGGTATGTGATATCTACAGTCTCAACTTTCCAATGAGGAGTATTATGTCCACCTAGGTGGTGAGGTGGTCAAGTCAATTGATTTTTAACTCCGCAAACCCAGGAAGATCGGACTTCATATAAGTTCCAAGAGCACAGTACAGTGTGTGTCTAATTTCCAAAAAAAAAGTTTGTTGACCAAGCTAATTTAACAAAAAAGGGCAAAGTGTGAAATTTCAAATGGCACAAAGCACTCTTGTATGCCACATGGACAGAGAAAATGGAGACAGTAAAATTAAAATAAAATTAAACACTAAATAAATGCTTGATAGAAAGATGCATTTAAATTAAAGATTAGTCTAAGAATAACACGTAGATGTATTTTATAAAGTTTAATTAGCTGTTTAAATATTGACAAAATAAGGGTAAAGTCTATAAAACAATGGGAGCTGCCATGTTGTAACTTAGGTTTCCTTCTCTGTTGTGGCCATTTAGGAACAGTTATAAATAGGTCACTAGAGTGTGCAGCCACTGGCTGTGTGGAATATAACAGTGTTCTGCACTTCCATTTCAGAATGGAATTACAGGAAAAGGGGGAAAAATAAATTATGTTGTAGACTTCTTTTTATATATGTGATTTATAATTTTATATTACTATCTCAAAGTGTGTAATGTCCCTATAATTTGTATTTTACTTAGCCCCATGCAGGGGTTAATTAAAAACAATTTATTTTCTCATTTAATGCAACATATTTTTTGCTATTCTAGAATATTTTTGTATTCTAATCAAACTACATACACATTATTTTTTTTTTTATTATCGACTAAGCCTAAAATCCATTTGAGTAGCTCAAAAGGGGTTAAAGAAAATAGAAGAATATCAGTGAGGCTAATTAAAAATAACAACACCGTGTTTGGTAAACAAAGCGACCTTATCACAGATCATCACACACAATAAAGTACAGAAACCTAAGAGATCCTTGTTGGGGGTAGTTCTACAGCTTCACTGAAGCCAGCTTCGAGTTTCCACTTATTATCTGAGCTGCTGTATTGCGCTACCTCCTAAATCGTGAATACGGACAAACTACACACACAGTGACTTGCAAAAACAACAGAGACATTAACAAGTAATGGACTGTTTGTGACACTTCATTGCACCGACAGCAATTAGAAACAATGCGATCTCTTTCTGAAGTCTAAACTTATTTATCTAATTTACAAGCAACAGACAGCGCATGCGCTAATCTTCCTTCTGCGCATGCTCACTGGATAAGTCTTCCTCTAAAGTACAATCACAATGCGTTATGTTGTTACTATGGAAACGGAACTCCGTCTCTCTTCCCAAACACAAGTTTCTAGATGTGTCAGCTAGTATCAGTGAGGGTCGGGATGTGGGATCTGGGCTGCACCAAACACACAGGCTCCGGGATTTGATCCGCAGTTACTGCAGGTAAACCGTGAATCTAAATCTAGTGAGTGCCCTATGACTTTCTTCACAGTGTTTTACTGTATGTGTGTTTACAATTTATGCATCTTTCTAGGTCAACCAAGAAAACATTTAAGCTATAAACAGTTCTGGTACTTTTCTTTTTTTTTTTTTTTTTTACTGTGGTCATATATTTAAAAACTATAGTAACTATTTACATAGCTATGATCTCAAAGGCTGATAATAAGGGATCTATGTGTTCAAATTATTTCAGCTTTTTAAATAATTATTTTTAACGTTTCTAAAAATGTATCACAACACAACTTGTTCTGCACTACTGTTTTGAAATATTAATTTCTCAGTTCTATAAAGAACAATATATTTACATGTTATGATAGCAACCAGCTCATTAAATATATAATATTGCTATGAACTATATCAGTTGAGAGGAGGGATGATAATGTCTTCTACTGGACTGGTAGAGTAATTATCTTGATTTAAAACATTTTTTTAAAGAAATTAAGTTCTGATAACATTTTTTTGAGAGATCATTTACTGTGGTGTGGTCACATCTGTTTATCTGAGATTGTAACTATCAATTTGGAGGTCTACACTACAGTACAACATTGTAATTAATTTGGAGGTCTACACTACAGTACAACATTGTAATTGTAACAATAATATGATCACTTGATAAAGTTCATTAAATACTCTTTATTGGTTATTATGAAATACAATTGTTCTGTTAGTGGTAACATTAAGGTTTTGCTAATGTCTTTAGTGATATATGAGATAGATATCTGATACCATTTATATGTCTCTAAGTACTAAGCTAAGTAATGTTATGTTTAATTAGTAAATGCTGCCACACCTACCAACATTACAAGTGCTTACTGGCAGATATTTATTCCGATTGAGTTAATGCAAATTATTTGTTGCAGTTCTTGATGTAGGAAAAAGCAAAACACTATCAACAATATGGTGTTGGGCTATTTTCTTTTTTTTTTTTAAAGTTACTACAATCAAATTAAATTGCCAAATGCATTTAAATTGTTTGTTTACTGTCCCTTTAATTAAACATTTTGGGCCCGATTAGAAGTGGAGCGTTATTTAATACTCTCGCTCAAGCCTGCGCTAGAGGTAAGCTTTTTGCACGCATCTGGTTCTGTTCGTATTACAAGTTGAAAGTAAACTGTTTTTGCTCGCCTGCTAACCTGACACGCGTAAAGAGCCGAACATAGAATATCGCGCAAGCATTCAAGAATTCCCCCATAGAAGTAAATGGAGCACAAGAGTAGAAAAAAAACTAATACCCTACTCGCGCACAAACTAGATCACATATTCTCAAGTGCGCTAACCAGACATGAAAATATAAATATTTCACATTCCAATGGTCTTCACATAGCAGAATGTTCTATTTATTCATAAATACATATTTCTATGTATATCTGATTTAATTGCACTAATATATATATATATATATATATATATATATATATATATTTATATATATATAAACTTCCCAGTTGAGACGGCACACACTTTATCAAGCCAGCCACCCGGTGCTCTGCCACAGATAGAGCATACAGCAAAAGATGTGTTGAATCCCACGGACGGTCTCCGCGGTATCATATTATTCAAAAACACAGCAGGCACAGCAGACTTTGTAACACTCCGTTTAATTGATGTCAACAAAAGGAAACCAGACGTTTCGGGCTCGCACAGGAGCCTTTTTCAATGGTAGTATAACCGGACATGACATACAGAACACAAACTCTAATTTCAATACCCACCCAACCCAGTGAACTCACCAATCAGACCGCACCTTAGTCACACACCCCCATGCATATGCGCAAAAGACCGGACTCGACATCAGCACAGCACATCTTAGACCAACAGCAGGAGCCCTGGGTGCCATGGAGATAAAAAAACAACAATAGTTGTACTCCAATCGGCTAATGCAGTGGATGGAGACACATGGGCACAGCTGACAGGCGAGAAATACATAGTGAGGCCAAATAACGGGCCGCAAACATACATAAATATATACAGGCATAAACGGTATCCATTATTATGAACATAGTATCCCAAAATATTATTCTATAATGTTTACATCCACATTACCACTAACACTGCCATCTATACACCAAAGTATCAAGACAGTGAGAGTGTGATAAAGGGGAAAAAAGACCCCAAACATCAAAATCAGGGACTTTTTTATGCAGGGGCATCATGCCCACAAGGAATAGATAGAAACAGAAAGCAGGACGACTCCCAATATATGCGGCTTATCTAACTTTGTAGCAACAGCCAAAGTCAATATTTGTATTTAGACCCCTAGGGGTAACTGTATCCAGGGTGAATATCCAACGAGCCTCCAGCCTCAGTAGTGCCTGTCCTCTGTCACCCCCACGCCTATGGCGGGGCACGTGATGAATAAGCATTGTCCGTAGAGAGGATACACTATGTCCTGCAGATAAGAAGTGACGTGCAACAGGCTGCTCTGAACGTCCTTTATCAAGGGCCTGGCGAATAGCTGATTTGTGGTTTGCCAGACGTTCCCTGAACGACGTCACCATCTTGCCAATGTAGTATCTTGAACATGGACAAATGATGGCATAGATGACAAATTCTGAAGTACAAGTGAGTCTATGTTTAATGACGAATCGTCTGTTCGTGTGTGGATGTTGAAATGAATTTCCCGTGATTAGGCTATTGCATGTTACACAATTGCCACATTTTTGGCATCCAGGTTTACCTCTAGGGAGCCACGTCTGTTTATCATAACAGTGTATCGGATCATTAAGCACCAATAGGTCCCTCAGGTTACTCGCTCTCCTATATACCAAACGTGGTATCGGAGTATCCACAAAGGGAAGACTTGTATCCTTAGATAACATCATCCAGTTCTTCTTGATAGAGTGGCAAGTTTAGAGCTCGGGGTGTATGTAGTCAGGAAATTCAGCCGCTTAGGTGATTCAACCGCAGTTTTTCTTGTAGTTACAGAATCTTGTGTCCAATTGTTGGCTTCAAGGCATTGTTGGTCTATCAGGGTGGACGGATATCCCCTCTCCAGAAATTTTTGAGACATTTCAAGTAATTGTTCTTTTTTGCGGGAGTCGTCTGTATATATATGTATACATGATTATATAAAGGTATAGATATATACAGATATATATAGGAATATCTGTTTAAAAAACATAGAACATATTCTGCTATATGCAGAACAGTGTAATGTGAAATATTTACAGTAAATACACAGTATAACACT
Organism: Bombina variegata variegata; assembly: GCA_905336975.1. Taxonomy (NCBI): domain Eukaryota; kingdom Metazoa; phylum Chordata; class Amphibia; order Anura; family Bombinatoridae; genus Bombina; species Bombina variegata. The sequence continues at coordinate 5,618 of CAJPDP010275586.1, forward strand.
TTATTTAAAATGAATATTGCATACATTTTTTACATGTTTTCATCTAATTGACTGCAAAGGGCGCCAATGCACTTATATATATGTCTATATATGTACTGTATTCATATGTATTTATGTGTATATATGTCTGTAAATACAAATATACATGTATATATATATATATATATATATATATATACACACATATTTAGACATCTATCTATCTATCTATCTATATATATATATATATACAGTATATGTTTCTCTATGTTAAAGCCCTTTGCCTGCCTCATATCTTTGAGCCCCTATAACTTCTTTTGTGCAATTTTTTTTTAATAATTTTTATTATCAGTGTAAGTGTACTTTGTAATGTATTTTTGATGTGTTTTGTGGCACTTTTTTGTTTTGAAAAACAGTTAACCAGAGCTCTGAGATTGCGATATCCCGACTAGCGCTAACTTCAATTTCACTCAAGCTATCGTGTTTACTTTCAACGCGATAAAAAGTGAAAAACCTGACATGCGCAAACAGCCATAATAAACCCCTTTTCGATTGTGCATAACTTTTTTAAATATTATTATTTTTATTAGGTTTTACATATTGATACAATATGGCATTTGCAGTAAAGACAGTACATATATTAGCTATGGTTAGTCTTGAAGTATCAATGGAAGGTTGTTTCAGATTTATAGCAAACCATCATAGTGCCCTGCAAACCACAAACAGTTAAAGGAATACTTAACCCATTTTTTTTTTCTTTAATGATTCAGATAGAGCATGTAATTTAAAAAGGAATGTAAAGCATAGGAGCAAGCCCATTTTTGGTTCAGAACCTGGGTCATGCTTTCTTATTGGTGACTAAATGTCAGCCACCAATAAGCAAGCGCTATCCATGGTGCTGAACCTAAAATGGGCCGGCTCCTATGTTTTAAATTCCTGCTTTTTAAATAAAGATAGCAAGAGAACGAAGAATAATTTATAATAGGAGTAAATTAGAAAGTTGCTTAAAATTGCATGCGCTATCTGAATTATGAAATAAAACAATTGGGTTTATTATCCCTTTAAGAGGAAAAGTAGAGAAAGTAACAAAATAGAGATAAAGAAAAGAGGATGTAAAGGAAAAAAGTAAATAAGACCAGTAAGGTACATTTATTTATAATTGTTCAACATTATTTTGTTTTTGTTTTGAGCTGTCATAGATTTTGCTTATTTGAAAGAAATTGGTTAGCAGATCAGCAGTATTATAATTTGATAGTTGACGGTTCCCCAGTGGATTCCAGTATCAAGTGTATTTTCCTGTTTGGAATATGAAAATCTATATTACCTCATCCAGTGACCCTTCTTTTTTTTAGTGTGGTTCTCTCTAGGGTAATTATGGTCTTAGTTATAGTTACTTAATATAGATTTGACTTTATCTTCAGACCAGAAAGACTCAATTTTTGTGAAAAATATGTGTTTTCCTAGTTAGGAGTATTGAATTTGTTCTAATTACATTGTATAGTTTACTAGATTTGACCATTCCTGTATGGAAGGTGTTTGTGGGTTTTGTCAATACCTTGGGATTCCTTTTTTCGCAGAGTTGGTTAGTATTGTGAAAAGGGCCTGGTGAAACTTCCATGGCATTTTAACTTTGCCATTTAGGAGAAAGGTTGTAGGGGGTTTTGGTATTTGGAAATTTAGGAGTTTGGGAATGATTATATGTAGAAAATCCAAGAATTCCTCTATTGGTTTACATTCCCACCAGATAATTAGTAAGGTGCCCCTCTCGCCACATCCTCCCCAGCAGTGGTTGGTGACTCCTGGGTATATCTGATGTAGTCTATGTGGGGTTAAATACCATCTTGTTAGTATTTTAATGTTGGCTTCTACTGTTAGTATGGACATAGATCTCTTGGTAGTATTTAAGAATATTTGTTTCCATTCGTCAGTGGTTAGGGAGATCTGAAGATCATTTTGCTATTTTTTGGTAAATGTGGAGAGTATTCGTGAGTCAGTATCTAGTAACAATTTGTATAATATTGAAAGTAAGTGTTTTGATGGGAAACCTGTAATGCAGCATTTTCTCAAATGGTGTTAATTGCCTAAAAAAAATTGATTTTTGTTTATGATTGTTTACTTAATCTCTCACTTGGAAGTAAGATAGCCAATGTCTAAATGGGGGACCTATTTCTTTTTTAAGATCTAAGAAAGATTTTATTGTGTTTTGTTGAATTATTTTGTAAAATGGTATATTGCTTTGGAATGTTGAGTGGTCTGGATCTATTTTAGTCCCATGTCGTGTTAGATGTGGAATTTATAGGAGTGGAGTCAGTGGAGATGGTATTCAGGGCCGGCATTTGTGTAAGGCAGGCTAGCAGCCGCATTAGAGCGCCCCCAGCAGGGGAGCGCCAGATCTGCCTAGCTGCCGCCAGGTTAGTGAAAAATTATTTGCGCACAGGCACACTGACTTAAGGACACACAGCTGCGCTACTGAGATCTCAGCATATTAATCCATTAATCTATTGATTCTTTCTTTGAATCTTATTCTGCACCGGCGCCCCCTGGCTGAACTGAACCTGCAACTGCAACTAACGATTCACGAATGATCATGGGCAGGGGAGGGCGTGAAGAAGCCAAAGCACTTGCACAGCAGCTGCATAACGTACCCTATCTACTATGATGAGAAACTCTGTCTGTGCGTGCATCAGTGACGTGGTGGAGGCGGCGGTGGAGCCAGGCGAGTCTGAGAGGGAAACGTGGGTGTGGTGGATACTGGTGCCTCGTGACTGACACAGTCACTGTCCACATTTTGAGCCACTTGACGTGAGTGTGATGCCCACTGACCCAAACGGTCCTGTATTGATGGAAGGAGTGAGAGGTAGGAATGGATGGCATGGCGGTCTTCACAGCCGAAGGATTTAGATTCATAATAGAATTCCTCCGGCAGGCAGTCGGCTGTATTATTTTTTTTACTATGTTGTAATTATTATGCACATATAGCCAAGCCTGGCCATAACAGTCAGTAGTAGTGTAGAGAGGAAATCAAACTGGGGGTATTTCTTGAAAAAGAAAATGGTAAATGATGTGAGGAGGCAGTCAGGCAGAATAAAAATCTGTATTGATAATTTGGGACTTTCTGGAGGTAGGCTAGGCAGAAAACAAGATGGGGCAAAAAAATCAATGTGCAGATAAGAGGTTAAAAAAGAACTGGGGATGGAAGAGAGTTACAGTATTTATATAAATTAATTAATGAATATAAGTGGGAATTGGGGGTGGAGTGGTCCAGGCTAAATAAAGTTAAAATGAAATTAAGTGGAATAAAAAAAACACAAGAGGGGGGGGGCGGAGCCAGCCATCACAGGAATGAGACGTGTTTTTTTTTGCAGCTCCTGCTCACACATATAATACTTGTTAAAATTGGAGCAATCTAGCCAAAAATTCTTCAGCATTTTCTTATGATTATACCTACAGTGGTATAGGCTCTAAGGACTTTTCCTTCTTGAGACATTGGCTGAGCAGGAGCTGCGGCGCCATGCTCCAGCATGAAGAGGCCCTGATTGCATGAGGTACCGGCTCTCAAGTTTCATCAGCCTAACGTGGCCACCAGAAAAGCCTCTCTGAGTAATTAATACTTTATAGCCACACACCAGAGCATTCCGGACCTGCTTCTTTCTACAGATATACTTCCAAATCAGGGCCACGGAACCCCCACCCTCTAATCGGACACACAGGAAGGTATTCGGACTACTCGCTCTTTTTTCTACAAAGCACCCAGGAAACTGCCTATTGTGTTGGGGGAAAACTGTAGCAAAATGGGGTCGCTGGATAGAGAGGAATGTGCCACCCTATTACTGGATAATCTGGATAATTGCTTCGCGGACCTCAAGCAGAGTCTATTTGCACTCCAAGAGCTGGCAGCACAGTTGCCGCAGATTACTTACCCACCCTGCAACAGCGAGACGCAGCAAGAGCAGCCCCATTCTATAAATCAGCAGACCAGAGGAGACTGGGTTGCAAGTGACTATCAGGACTCTCCATCGGGCACAGATGATACCCCTCACCGCACATCTGCAAGTCCTAATGCAGACATTCCCCTCTCTGATCGCCGTTGGAACACATCAATAGAGAGGCCTTTGTTCTTTTTTTCGAGAGAACTCCAACACAGCCACGAGGTCGCTACTCTGCTCTCCCGTTACCAACGGCGAGATACAGTGACAACACACTGCCTTACAGAGTCGGAGAAGATACTTGATCTGGTTATGTACTGTTATGGAGCCGTAGCTCACTCCCTCACTAAGCGGTGCGAAACATGGACATACATGGGACTTATTGGGACTGCTCCCTTTAACGGGTTGACCCTTTACAGGTTAGGAGTGGGCTAGATACTGACCCTCAACATCGGTTACCCATATCTTGTAACCTTATGCTATTGTTATGTTAGTCTGCTTCACTGTTTCCCTACCTAAGTTAATTGTCTTGTTATGTGTGGTTTGTATATGCACTTCATAGAGACCTAGTAGTTATAATAACTTCATCTAGATACACTTGTACCTCTAAACATTTATCACAAATCAAACTTGTTAAGGTCCTTCTCACTCACCATCCACCCTTTCTTTCTTTTTTTTTTTATCATACTATCAACTTGTTCCCACGTAGTGGATGCTAGCCATTTGCTGATAGCCCCGAATTTTTCTTTCTTTTTTTTTTTTTTTGGTATTAGCTTTGCAGGAAACTCTAATCAATATATTGCCTATAGCCTACATGAAAGAGACGCACAACATATGACTCAGAGATTTATGATTTTTACCAGACAGAAGATCCATCTCATAACAACCGATTGCAAAGTCCTCTAACCTTGCCCTTAGATACCCTTACACCCATCAAACCTTTTACTGCAGATGAGCCTAGCCTGTATTACTGCCCCACGTTCCATCTCAAGTGACTTTAATACCAAAGCTGCCGGCGGCCGAGGCAGCATAGTAAATACTAAGGGCAGTATAGGAGAAACTGATGATCCCGTATAGCATTTAGATAGGTGTCATTCTTAGAGGGTATAGGTAGCAGTTAGCCACCATTGGTGATCAGACCTCTTACTTTAAACCCTTCAGAAGGTCCTGGTATATAGGGTTTATCCCCACATTCCCACACACACTCACTTCAAGTCGGCGGCTGTATTACTAATCAACTCAGTCCATAAATCCTCCCCCACGTTAATCTTAGCGCATCTTGTAACCCATAGGGCTGAGAAAACACTTGACAGCAACACTAGGGCAGTTCATTACATATAAGTCCAAATATTAGTTTAAGATATTATTAATAGTGTCGTTAAGCTTAAGCAACCACGTCATCTCACTTGTCTCTCCCTTCCCCCTATACTCCCAATTTTGAGCGGCTCTTGCCCGCTGATTCCCTCCCCCCCAACTCCAATACTATCTACTCATATATGCTGGTGTGTACTTTACTTATCTAATTCTCATTTCCTAGCTAGCTTATACCGCTGCTTGTTTAACACACGCCTCTTCCCATATGGTCGGTATATCCGTAGCTTCTCAATTGTACACACCTTCCTCCTGCTTCTTATTAACTTATACAAAAAAAAAATGAGGTCTCGTTTTCATATACTTATTTTCCTATCTAGATAACAACCCAGTTATAGTACTAAAGTGTTTTTGTTCTTGTTATGTGATTACTATGTATATTCCATGCAGTTTACTTCTGCCCTATATTCGTATATAAGACATCTAACTGTAGATATCCTCTGCTATCTTTTTTCCTTTCACAATTGTACCAAGAAAATGACTTATAATACCACATTTCATGGGTCGAAACATTACTCAGTTGGACGCCTCAGGTTATCTGCGATAATCTTCAGGTATAACTCTCTGTAACTGGACGTACCTTGTCTACATTTTCTTTCTGTATAGTATTTATATAATGCCTCAATAAAAAATTTAAGTTAAAAAAAAAAAAAACACAAGAGGGAAATAAAGGGCAGAAGGCTGAATATATCGCAAATTGTGTTGTAGACGGGGGGGGGTAAAGAAAGATTAAATTCACCTGTCACTGCTGGCAGACAGTAAATTATGAGGGGAGCACTGTACTGTACAGTTATGGGGAACATAAATAATATGCACGACGCACCCCATATTGTGATGTCAGCAGTGCCACTAATAGGCACTTACTACCCCATCACAGGAACTTACCTGTATCACTCAGGGCAAGTGAGAGAGAAAAGGGAAATAGCAACTATAATTATTATATTTTACTACTGAACATGTCAAAGGTGCAGGAAGTTTGCTTTTTGTATTCAGACATACAAGTCACATGCTACTGCTGCTCTAATCTTTATTTGCGTTGATGCAGAAAGCAGACAGGGTAGTGTTACTGTTAGTGTTGTGGGGTCACATGGTGTGTGGTATGGCTACTGGTGCCAGGGGTTAATACAAGGGGACAGTGAGGGCTAAAAGATGGCTGAGCTGAGACAGGGGTGAGCACAATATCACCTAGATTACGAGTTTTGCGTTAGAGGCTATGCGGTGCTAACGAGCAGTTTTGTCTCACCGCTCACTTTCCTACAGCGCTGGTATTACGGATTTTTATAAGCCCGTCGTTATTAGGCAAGAAGTGAGTGTTGAGCAAAATTTTGCTCCTTACCGCACTCCAATACCAGCGCTGCTTAAGTCAGCAGTGAGCTGGTCGTACGTGCTCGTGCAAGATTTCTCCATAGGAATCAACGGGGAGAGCCGGCTGAAAAAAAGTCTAACACCTGCAAAAAAGCAGCGTAAAGCTCCTTAACGCAGCCCCATTGATTCCTATGGGGAAATAAAATTTATGTCTACACCTAACACCGTAGCATGAACCCC
>CAJPDP010275604.1:0-10779 GCA_905336975.1 Bombina variegata variegata
CAGTTTTTGGATTTTGTACGTAATTTATACCACAGTCCTGTTTCATTCCTGTTGATTAATAACACATTATCACCCGGGATAAGATTAAAAAAAGGCACCCGTCAAGGATGTCCCTTGTCTCCGCTTCTCTTTAATCTAGCCTTGGAACCTCTTGCGATCCGGCTGAGAGACGTACTTGAGGGGATTACGTTGGGCCAAGTCGTTTTTAAAACGTTATTATATGCAGACGACCTTTTAGTCTGTCTATATAACACCACTAAAGCTATTCCAGCGCTGATGGATTGTCTGGCCTTTTTTAGCTCGTTTGCCGTTTATAAGGTGAACCAAAATAAAAGCGAGTTATTATGGCTATATAAAACACCGGGTAATAAAGTTAATTTTGGTTTTAACGAAGTAGAGTCTCTTAGATATTTAGGGATTTACCTACATAAGAATCCATCTAAGTGGTATGAATTGAATTTTCATGTTTTGCTGCAGAAAATTCATTCAGATTTAAAACTTTGGATAGCACTCCCTCTGTCAATTTCGGCAAAGGTAAATTTAATTAAAATGATTATATTTCCACGGTTACTTTTTGTCCTCCAGAATTTACCAGTAATTCTAAACAACGCAGATTTGAGGAGTCTAAATTCTAGTTTTTCTCATTTTATTTGGTCTGGGATGAAAAAAACGCATATTGCACTAGAAAAGTTAATGCAACCTCGTGAGTGTGCTGGATTAGCTTTACCTAATATTAAGCTTTATAACTTAGCAGCCTTAGGGAAAATCGCGCTAGATTGGCTGACAGAGACGAGTTGGTTTTCCACCCAGGAGCTGGAGAGGTATTGTGTTTCTCCTTTTTCTCTTAAAGCCCTGCTACATATCAGGCCTAAAGATTTGCCGAGTAATATTCAAAATTTAATATCATTTAAGAATATAATCTTCTCTTGGCAGAGACTATGTATTTTGATCGGAATAGATTATACTCTTTCAGAATATTTACCAATAATTTTCTCCAGGTTATAATCAGGAAGTTTTTAGGTCTTGGGAACGTAAAGGCCTAAAAAATATATCTCAATTCTTTATGGAAGCTGGTCATTTAGCCTCATTCGAAGATTTAAGACTTCAGTTTGACCTGCTTAGTAATAACTTTTACGCCTTCCTTCAAGTCCAGCATTTTATAAAGTCCAAAGAATGGAGTGCTGTTGGGATGGCTGCATGGTCGGATATTAGAGCCCGTATCGCGATTGCTAGAGTGAAAGCTCCTTCAATCTCATTATTATACAGTATCATGTTGGTGAAACAAAGTGACTCTTTCTTACAAAAAATCATGGAAAAATGGAGACCGCTACTCCCAAGTGTTGATCAGGAAAAAATCAAGTCTAGTTGTAGAGCTGTAAGTAATTGTAGAATTCCAATATCATGGAAAGAAGGACACATGAAATTGATGAATAATTTTTATTGTACTCCCTTGAACATGTCTAAAATGTATCCTAGGCAAAGCTTTCTTTGCCCTTGATGTAGATTGGCAAAGGCTGATATAATACATATGTTTTGCATAACAGTTGCAAATAGCGTGATAGCACTACTGCTGTTTTTTAAGGTTTCTCACTCTACCCAGATAATTTTTATTAAGAGCAAGCTTAAGTCTGTACTTAGACCACTTCACATTATGGAACTGGTTTGAACTTACTGTCAAATTGCAGATCTGATTTGCTTGAAAAACTCAGGATTACTAAAGCTCTGAGACTGAAGTTGAGAAAAAGAAGTACAGCTTTCCTTAACGAGAGACTTGAGAAATCTCTGTGCTGGCTAACCTACTTGCCTACTGGCGATTTATTTCAGCTACCCTCTGGCTCTCAGTAAGCATTAAACACATATCTGACTTTATAACAAAAGATCTAAGTCAGGAAAAGCTCTCTTAACTAAGGGCACTGGTTGTAACATATATTAAAATTGTTTGTATGAAATAATACATATAACACTGTCAGGTGGAATAAATGCTGATGCAGTATTGCTAGGCACAAGGTATATAGAAAATGAAATGTAAATACCTTATAAGTGGCTACAGTAGTAAATGAACCATGTTTTCTCAACTTTGCATATGGCTAGCAAATGACCGATGTCTTCTTAAATCTGTATATTATCTCTAATTAACAACAGATGTACGGTTAGAAATTCTTTCTCTTGTGTACTATAGTCAATGTTGGCTTAGCATTCTGTGGTTACTGTTTAAAACTTGATAGTGACTTCACACACATGGTCTTTTGTCCGCAGTAGCAATTGTAAAGTGCCCTTTAAAATTACGTATGGTTAACAAAAGAATGGTGCCCTCTTAAACTTGCATATGAATATTAATTGACAATAACTGTCTGATAGGACTACCCATACTAGACGAGTCTCTGGATAGTTTCTATTGTAAATAATATGTTTTATACCTAATGGTGGCACATTACACTATGACCATTGTTAAAATGCTAGCTGTGATACCACTCCTATGACCCCTGAACAATACTTACTGATATAAGTAACATATTTTTCAGAATTACAGAGGCAAGATATATTCCTTTGTGAGGGACTGTTATAGGCAGGGAATACAGGATAACATTTTCTGATCTAAGTACTGCATAAGGTTGTTCCACAAATTGTAACTTGGACCAACATTAGGGACTGCCCCCTTTTTTTTTTTTTTTTTCTCCTTTGCTGGCGATTGCTTTATTCACCATTTATTCACCATCACTAGGGGCTTTTCCCAAATACCAGATTTAAACTGAACTCACTCTTCCTGCACTCCCCAGGCCACTCACCTCACATCACTTGCCATCCCCCCTCTCACCTCTTTCCCACCCCCCTTTTTTTTTTTTTTTTCTTCTTCCCCTTATCACATTCGGCACATGTCGACAAAATAATTTATGGATAAGTTTTTATCACCTAATGTGCACGCAATGCCAGCAAAGATGAGAGACAGGAAACCCAGGAGCAGCCTGGAACCTAACTCTGAACTCAGACCAGATACAAGTAATCTAAATATAAATAAAGCAGACATCGAGGAAATATCCAAACAAGTAGCACATTTGCTACTGCCACAATTTGAAATTATCAAATTGGAGATTTCCACGTTGTCTTCTGAAATGAAAAACTTCACCGCGAGATTAGCAGATGTTGAAACTAGAGTGTCAGATACTGAGGATTCCACATATAAATTAGAACAACTTAGTCAACACCATAGTACACAAATTGAGGAACTATCTGAGAAACTTGAAGATCTTGAGGATAGATCACGTAGAAATAATTTAAAAATAATTGGTCTCCCAGAAAGTCCCGCATATCAGGATCTTACTCATTTTGCAGCTATAAAACTACCACAGCTTTTGGGGCTCAATCATCAAACACAGCCTATCCAGGTGGAAAGAGCCCACCGGATGGGAAGCCTTAGACAACTAGCAGAGGGTATCACACAGAAGCGCCCTATCATGGTGAAATACCTAAATTTTCAAGATAAAATCAATATCTTAAGGGCCTATAGAAAGACTCAAAATTTGGAAATAGATCAGAATAGAATTCTTTTATTTCAGGACTATTCGCTGCAGACATCCAATAAGCGGAAGGCAATGGCCCCATTTTGTACCATCCTAATCAACCAAGGTCTTTCAGCCAGGCTAATTTATCCTGCTAAAATTAAGCTTTTCATTAATAATGAAGCAATCACGTTAAATACACCTACTGAGGCCAAGGCCTACTTAGACCAACACAAGCAGGGCAATAGCTAAAGGAATAGGGAGCTGAGGTATGTGCTAAAAGCGCAACTCACAAACATGCTTACACACTTTATTTGTATGTTAAGGCAGAATATGAATTTAAGGTACCTAAATAGGTTTTTTTCTTGTAAGCAAACATACATAGTCCGACACTGCGAGGGGGGGGGAGGGGGGAGATATGATTTAAATTTTTTTTTTTTTCTTGTGTTGTTGTCTTTTGTGCCGACAAGTACATGACCAAAATTGATTAAAATGACCACTCTAAAGGTTATGTCATGGAATGTGGGTGGCATTACAAACCCGATTAAACGTAAAAGATTTTTAACACACTTAAATAAATGCAGAGCAGACATAAATTTATTACAAGAAACACATCTATCCGAACAAGAACATAAAAAGCTAAAAGTCAACTGGGTCCAGGAGATTATTTTTACCCCGTGTGTCTCCCGAAAACGTGGAGTAGCTATACTATTCAGGAAAAACTTGGATTACGAAATTATTTCGCAGGAGCTAGATCCAGGGGAACGTTTAATTATTATGAAGATAAAAATCGGATCAGTCGCCTATACGATATGTAACGTGTATGGTCCTAATAACTATGATGAGTTATTCTGGGCAAAACTGAAGGCTAAATTATTTAATTACATGGACACTACTATGATAGTGGCAGGGGACTTTAATCTTACATCTAACAACATAGATCGATTGAAAACTAACAAAGTAAAGCCAACTAGAATCCCTCAAAAAATAACTAGAACTTTAAGAACCTTTTGTAACGCCCTTCAATTACAGGATATCTGGCGCCATCAGAACCCCAATATAAGAGCATACACATGTGAATCTAAACACCATAGAACGTTCTCACGTATTGATTTCTTCCTGGGATCAGACAGGGCGCTAGGGAAATGCACGAAGGCACAAATAGGTGATATTATCATCTCTGATCACGCTCCTATATTTTTAGAAATGAAGCTTACTAGTACTATTTTCGAACCCGTTAGAGGCTATACTTTCCCTCGTTATCTAACCAGTAATAAGGAGTTTCAGAAACACATTCAAGCAACCTGGCGAGAATATAGGTTACAGAATAGCTCCTATAATCATAAGGCAGAAATATATTGGGAAACAGCCAAAGCAGTGATAAGGGGCAATATCAAAAAATATACATGCAGGATTAGGGCCAAAGTGCGTCTAAGAGAGAGGGAGCTATCGAACTACCTTAGAAACACATACAACCTATATATTACTGAACCCAACCATTTGAATTGGCAGAAATACTGTAAAGCCAAACAAGAATGGGACAATGTATCTTTTCAAAAAGCCATGACTCAGGAAAGCCAACAAAGAGCTAAGTTTTATAGATTTGGTAGTAAGGTCGGTAAATTATTGGCGAATTGTGTTAGGATGTACCAAGCACACAAAACTATAAAAGCTATTAAGATTGGGGGGAAAAGATTAATTGAGTCGGAGGATATCAAGACTGGGTTCCACAAATTTTTCAAGAGATTATATGACGATTTACATATAGATACCCAGAATAAAGAGAAGTTTTGGGGAAAAATCCAGGTCCCAGTTTTATCTCGACAAGATGCAGAAAATCTTAACCAACCCCTAACTGATACAGAAGTAATACAAGCTATAGATAGACTTAGATTGGGTAAAGCTGCTGGTCCGGACTTACTCCCGGGTGAAATGTACAAAATCTTGAGGGAAGAGGTCACAACAGCCTTAGTGAATCTTTTTAATGATTATCTATGCAAGGGTAAGGTACCTTCTAAATACTTTACTGCATCAAAAATTATATTAATCCCAAAGAAGGGAAAGGACCCAGAAATAGCTGATTCATATCGCCCTATATCGCTCCTCAACGCAGATTATAAAATATTTACCGCAATTTTGGCATATAGGCTTAAATCTATTCTTGGATCTCTAGTACATGTGGACCAGGTCGGCTTTATGGCACAGCGGAACTCAATGACCAGCACTAGAAAAATCTTTCTGTTAATAGACTTTTTGCATGCCAACAAGACCAATTACCAGGCCAACTCAGCTATTCTATCTCTTGATGCTCAAAAAGCATTCGATTCGATCACCTGGGACCATTTATTCTATACGATGAATCAATTCGGGTTTAGAGGGCATTTTCCTACTTGTATTAGGGCACTATATTCAAACGCATCGTCTACGTTATTGGTAAATGGCTCACTCACAGATCCCTTCAATATTAGGACCAGCACTCGCCAAGGGTGTCCGATCTCACCACTTTTATTTAATTTGGCACTAGAACCCCTAGCATTAATGTTAAAAACACAACTAGCGGGGGTTAGTTTAGGTGACAAACCTCTCAAAATATTGCTTTATGCAGACGATGTATTACTCTTTCTTAAGGACCCACAAGCGGAGATTCCCTATATTCTGGATATCATAGAACTTTTCGGCTCATTTTCGGGTTATAGCATTAATATTAATAAGTCCGACCTACTCTGGTTAAATCCAACCTCGCAACCAAATTACAAGCCCCCATTTAATGTAGCAGCCCACTACATTACTTATCTTGGCATTAGAATTAGTAGAAATCCATCGGAATGGTACGAACTGAATTTTGCTCCATTATTAAACAAAATTGAAACCGACTTGTTGAACTGGGCGAAAATACCTCTTTCATTAACGGCGAAAATCAATTTAGTTAAGATGACTATCCTACCAAAATTACTATACACCATGCAAAATACTCCGCTTATATTAGCAAAAAAAGATATTAAGCTCTTAGATAAGCGTCTTAGGACGTTTCTTTGGGGTACCGGTAGGAACAGGATCTCACTTGACAAATTGGCACATCTTAGACAATACGGCGGGCTTACATTCCCAATATTTGCACTATATAATAATATTTGTGTGGCAAAGGTTGCTATGGATTGGATCATGGATAGATCTTATGTAGCTTCACTCGAAGTTGAGCAAAAACTAGCTCTGCCCTTTTCGCTAACAGCTTTATTACACTGTCCCATTAAGGCGCTTCCAATCAAGTTTAAGAATAAATGCACCATAGTAAACGTCATTAAAGCATGGCAATATATTCGAGCGTGCATGAATGATAATCCTCAGATCTCGGACTTAGTTCCTATCACTAAGAATCCTTGCTTCAGTCCTGGATTAAATAATAAAGTATTCAATAGATGGGCGGCACAAGGTCTCACCCATTTAATCCATCTCCGAGATACGGAGAATTTAAATATATATACTTTTACTTTTCTCAAATCCAAGTATCAACTTGTGAATAGAGATTTCTATGCGTATTTACAAGCTCGGCATTGGTATAACGAAATAGTTCAAAACCAAATTGGACAGTGGTTACATCCTGGTATAAGAATGGGCCTATCCTTATATAAAGCAGGAAAGCATTCCACCAGTTATTGGTATAGAATGATATTAACACAGGCAGGAGAAGCCAATCTGGTAAGATTGCATGCTAAATGGCTACATGATATTCCAACAATAGACACAGACCAGATGAAATTTAGTACAACAGCGCTTGAGCGCGCCACCCTATCGGCGGCCTGGCGCGAATCACATTTCAAAATTTTAAATCGTATATATACATCCCCCGCAGATATAAACAAATGGTATGGCCAATCAACAAAGCTGTGTCCAAGATGTAGCTCTGCGGTGGCCGACCTGGCCCACATGTTTTGGACTTGTCCAAGAATTCTGCAATTCTGGAAACAGGTACAGTTTTGGTTGAATCGATTGTTAAACGTGCAACTTAATTTATCTCCAGTTAATATATTTTTTTTAATAAATCCTACTCCTTATATACGCAATGTTAACTTCATTAATACTGTAATATTGGGCGCCAGATATCTTATATTAAAAAATTGGCAGGCAAATCGACCACCAACAATTAATAATCTAACATATTTACTTCACTCACAATACATAACAGAACAGATGGATAACGTTAACAATGGACCCCAGCAACAATTTAGTTTTGCCAAAAAATGGCTAGATTTTAGTCAGAGTTACAGGCACACTTTATAACTCGTGGGGGTTTTTTTTTTTTTTCCCTCTCCCCCCCCTCGCTCTATCAATCCATTTAATTAATTATTTTTCTCCCCTTTTATTTTTTTCTCTAAACTCTTCTGAAATTATGTCAGATCATATGTGTATTGAAAATTTGAGGGCAAGTAACTACAGGAAATTTCAACTAAATTTGGAACATATATTAGTTCATTAGGAGACGCCTTAGTAACATTATTGACGATGTAAAAGATTTTGTATTGGAATAAGGATAGTTCCAAATAAGTACAACATAGGATTATGTTATGTTGAAATAGAGAACAGTTGGTAGGAATTTTGTTTAATGCTGTGTTCTGCAATTTTTGTGATAATAATTAATTAATTTTTTGTTATTGTCAAGGAACAAGCTGTACCAAATTGTAATAGATTGTTATTTTGTCTGTTGATTATCCCTCAATAAAAAAATTATTATTTAAAAAAAAAAAAAAAAATACATATGTTTTGGGCTTGTCCCAAAATTGGGCAGTTCTGGAAAAAGGTTGCTTTCTGGATTAAGGTATTATACAAAGTATACATTAGTTTCGACGCAGGGATTATCTTCCTTTTGGAAAATCCCAATTCGGAAGCTTTTTCCCAAAAAAAGATTCTGAACACAATTGCCCTACTCATTAGACAGTTGATTGTGAAAGATTGGAAATCAAAAAGAGCTCCTGGGTTCTCAGTATTCATTAAAGAAATCCAAATGCAAATAATCTTTGAATCCTGCCAATTGGGAGAAGCTAGCGAAAGAGAAATTAGGACGTTTTTATTAGGGTGGCTGCCCATTATTAAGACATACTCAGAACCGGAACAAAAGATCATTTTATGTCCTTTTTTAAGTTCTGAGTGTTTCATGGATCTTGTGTTAACGGGTGACTTCCCAGCAGATTGGATAGCTGGGCATAGAGAGGTATAACCGAGTGTGCTGAGAACTTTATCTATCGGGGGCGGACGTCCGGAGGCGAGGGGGATGGTCTTGAGCGTGGGGGGAGGGGAGCCAGGAGAAGAGAACGCTATTCCCATCTTTTTTTTTTTGTCTGTTTTGTTTTGTTCTATGTTGTTTTGTTTTCATTTAGTTAATAGGTTAAAACTCGCCCACAGTGTAAAAATTTAGAATATTTCATTTCTTTTTGTGAAGCTATGTGCTGCTATTTAGTCCTTTAAAAGTGAACAGTATCGCTTACTTGTTTTTTAGGATTATGGCATTATTTGTTACGGTATGCTACAAGTTATTAAGCTCAACACCCTGTGAGGTGTGTGTTTTGTATTCATATTTCTGTATTATTTGGAATGTGGAATTACACTGTCGGTTTGCATAAATGAATATAAAAAAAAAATAATAATTTATGCTTACCTGATATTTTTTTCTTTCATGGTGGTGAAAGTCCACAAGACCCCACCCTTGTGTTTTTTAGGGTTAATTTTTTTCTTTAGCACATTTGTTTCCCCTGCTCTTTTATGGCTCCTATTCCTTTGTCTTACCTCACTTTGCTTGGCTATACGTTAGACTGAGGTATGTGTGAGATGGGAGGGTTTGTATAGTGCTCTTGGGGTATGGAATCTTTGCCCCCTCCTAGTGGTAGAGAAAAGTAATTACCAAAAGTAATGGATCTTGGACTCTCACCACCATAAAATAAATTAATTTATCAGGTAAGCATAAATTATGTTTTTTGTCTCCCTTTGGAGAGACCCTTGCTCCTCATTACCATATGCAACATAATTAATTGCTAAGCATACTGATTCTATAACCCATTATACTTTACTTAGTTATTGTCCAAGGTCCCTTGTTATGTGATATTTTCCTTTTTTATTCATATCCTTGATGTTGATTGACAGCATTTTCATAGTCATTGTGACCCAAATGTGACAATGTATGTTTTATTCCCCTTTGCCTCCTCCTTATTATGCATACTTTTATGGAGTGGTCCAATAGTGGCCATTAACACTAACTGTTTTTAGAGAATTATCTACTTTTAAATAAATTTTCAAAATGAGGTCCATCATAGGCAGTGGCATGCAAATCTTCTGTATATCATTGTATTAATACCATACTTAGTATAATTACTATGTGTAACTGGTTTATCCCTGATTAAGCTCTCTGTATCTATGTGGCATACCTGTTTGTTTTTTGGGTTTTTTTTTTTTACTTTATTTTTATTAAGGAAAATCAAAAACAGATTATCATAGAAGTCATACTGTCTTGCGTCACACAGGACACATTGTAACGTAATAATTTCATATATATATTCCAACATCATACATATAATAAAGCAACAATTAATCCAAGGTATATAAGCACACCAAACAGCGACTATCATCATCTCTAACATAATATTACACAAAAACAGCTTTTTGTAGTAGATCCTAATCAATCTTAGTATTGCAATACTAAATATTATGGATTTCCTTATTATTTCAAAAATAAGTCCAGGGTGTATTGCAACACCTTGGAAGATAGACCAGAAGAAAGAAGAAGAAAAAGAGAGAGAGAAAAAAAAAGGGGGGAAGGGACCCCAACCCGCCCCCCCTCAGACCAATAATCCTCACCCCAAACCCACCGGTGCCGGGTCCGCAGAGCTTTTAACAGTCTCTATAACTCCTTATCCACGTATGAGGGAAAATTCCCAATATAACCAGTTCTGCAAAGCTGATAGAAGAGAGGAAGGGAGACAAAATCTGCTTCTGAACTGGAGTTGGGTATGTAGTAATCACGGAAGCCCATCCAATCAAAAAATTTTTAATTCTAGACTCATTTACGTGTTGTAAATGAAAGGATTCATAAATAATTTGTTCTTTAATACCTTTCAATATAGAGGCCAGACTTGGAGCTTTAACAGCCGTCCAGTTCTTAAAAATATTGTGTCTAGTTGTAAGTATAACGGTATTAACTATACGCCTGTCCAAATTAAGTCTAACATCAGTAAACAGAAAAAGAATGTCTTCCAGAGAAAAGGAGAACAATACATTCAAAACCCTATTTACCCAA
>CAJPDP010275655.1:0-10170 GCA_905336975.1 Bombina variegata variegata
TGCCAATGTCTGTTAATTATTTTTCTTTTCTTTTTTTTTTCAAAAATAATTTTTATTTTGTAAAGGATAAGCATTACATAACTGCAATTAGTATTGTTACAAAGATATTGACATTTTTACAAAATAGAAAAAGGAAATGGAACAAACAGAACAAAACAAACATAACAAAACACACTGTGCTGTCCGATACATTAATCTATTCATATCTCATATGGGATAGGCTATTACTCAGTGTCATAGTCTCAGAAGCCTAAAGGTACCCATTATGACCTTGTACTAATGGGCACTAGCCCTTCTGAATCTCCTATGCCCTGCTTGTGTGCTGGGTTCATGCATCTAGCCAGAGCTCCTATTGGGGTGCCCTACTTGTAATGACTGTTTTAATTTCAAGGGCCGAACCTCTCTCCCAAGTATTCCTCCCATTGTACCTTAATTTGTAGGTATCTGTCTAGCTTACGCTGTTTAAGGTAATGGTATTCCTCTAGTGAGATAGAGTAGTTACATTCTTGTATCCATTGTGCTATAGTCGGGACATTCGGGCCTTTCCAGTTCCTGGCAATTAATAACTTAATACTATTACTAGCAATATTAAATAGTTTATTCTGCACCACCATGAGTTTTTTAGGGGTAATATGGAATAGCCAAAGAGTGGGGTCCAGAGGTAAGTTTCTACCCAATAACCTTGATGTCTCCTTCGTGATTTCTTCCCATACAGGAGTTATATTAGGGCATTGCCACCAAACATGTGCCATATGGCCTATGTCGGTTTGACATCTCCAGCATACGTCAGAAGAATTACTAAAACGTTTCTCACAACGTGCCGGGGTTAAATACCACCTATGCAAAAGCTTCATATTTAATTCGAGAAATTTACTAGATGTGGCCGACTTCCTAATTGCCGTGAATATCTTAGACGCATCTACATGAGAAAGCTGCACGCCTAGTTCTTCTCCCCACTTATCAATGAAATGAGGTGTATGGCCTGGTGTATTTTTTGTTTTAGTAATAAATATATAATGGACAGGGTATGTCTTGTAGGGGACTTCTTATGGCATAAGGATTCGTAAGCTGTCAGAGGCCTCAGCATATTCCTCTTGTGTGGGTGTCCTGATAAGTAATTATAGCACTGTAAGTGGAAAAACCAATTTCTGAAACAAATAAAGCCTTTCTCAATTAGTGTGGTCCTATCATGTAGCTGAGTTTCGTTCCCTAGATGGCACATCATCAACACCCTATCCTGTTGTATGTCACCTTTTACCATAGTTAATTGACCTGGGGAGAATTCCTTGTTAGCAATAAAAGAAGTAAGTGGGGAGTACTTAGAGGAAATGTTGGGAAACTCTACCATAGTTCTCTCCCAAATCAACATGGTCTCCTGGACCGTATGAGTGAGGAAATTCTGCTTTGATACTGTGGCTGCCGGTGTCCAGCACTGTGTACCTAGGTGCAAGCTACCTGCTATGTCGTGTTCAAGACGTACCCACAGTTTGTATTTAAAATTGGTAAACCAATCCACTATTCTCTGTAAATGTATGGCCCTCCAGTATGCTACCAGGTCAGGAACTCCCAGTACCCCATTATCAATCGTCTGACACATGTCCTTTCTATTTATCCTCGCGTGCCGCTTATTCCATATAAATTCAAAAAATTTTATTTGTAGGGATGTAAGATATGTTCGGGGGAGGGCTATGGGTAGTGTTTGTATTATGTACAATATTTTCGGGAATATGCTCATTTTAAACGCGCTAATCCTACCCGTCCACGTCAAGGGTTTTCTCCGCCAGGAGGAAAGAGTGGCTATAACAAGTGTTTGTAGCGGTATAAAATTGGCTTCGAAAATTTCATGGACCGTAGGGGTCAAGAATATCCCTAAGTATTTTAGTTTACGGTTTTGCCACCGGAATGGGCATACCTGTTGTATGGGTGATATATCTTCTGTTGGGATAGTAATATTAATTATTTCGGATTTGGTCTGATTTATAAGGAAGTTAGAGATTTTCCCAAATTCGTCAAGTTGGTGTAGTAAGTTTGGTATGGATGTGGTCGGTTTCGTCAGGAAGAAAAGCACGTAATCTGCATAGAGTAGAAGCTTATGGTGATGATCTTTAACTTGTACGCCTGTAATGTCAGCTGTGGACCTTATTTTAAGGGCTAGTATCTCAATCACACAAGCAAATAGGAGCGGGGATAAGGGGCAGCCCTGCCTAGTCCCATTAGATATCCCAAAGGGAGCCAAAAGGGTGCCATTAACACGGACCTTGGCTATCGGGGCTGAATACATAGCAGACACTCTATTTACAAAGGACTCACCCAAGCCCATCCTCAGCAGGACCACATGAAGGAAACCCCAACTGACCTGGTCAAACGCATTTTCCGCTTCTGTGGATACTATAACTGTGGGGATAGAGTGGTTATTCACATAATCGATTAGATCGATTGCCCTCACAGTGTTGTCTTTTGCCTCTCTTGTAGGGATAAAGCCCACCTGATCTGCGTGTATTAAATCTGGGAGTAAGGAGTTCAACCGGGTCGCCAGCAGCTTAGAATATATTTTAATGTCGGTATTCAACAAAGATATTGGCCTATAGTTTTCAACCCTCGCATGGTCCTTGCCCTCTTTGGGGATCAATGAAATGTGTGCCATCAAAGAACTACTAAGGAAGGGATTTGTATGAGAAATAGAGTTGAACAGCGACAACAGATGCGGTGCCAATATACTGCTATATTTCTTATAGAAATAGTTAGTGAAGCCGTCTGGGCCTGGAGCTTTTCCCAATGGTAAATCTTTCAGGACTAAAAGGAGTTCTATTTTAAAAGGGGAATTGAGGGCCTCTTCCTGGGCCTGTGTAATAGTGGGTATAGGCAAGTCCTTAAGGAAGGATTCTATTAGAGCTGCTTGAGTCGTGTCTGTATGAGAGGCCTGTGGGAGGTTATATAGGGATTCATAATACATGCGGAATGCTTTGGATATATCGGCGGTGGAATGTGCCCTGTCCGCACCTGGTCTATCAATGAATAATATATAAGACCTATTTGTTCGTCTTCTCAATTTGTGTGCTAATAGTCTGCATCTATTGTCGCTAGCATAATAATTTTGTTGCAGTTTGAGTGCAAGTTGTTTACAGTCCCTATCCAATAATGTATTGACTTTCTCTCTGAGTGTTTGAAGTTCTTTTTTCAAATTTTCGTCTGACGATGAGAGCTTAAGTTTCCCCTCCACTATTGTGATGGCAGACAGTGTGTCCTGGAGTGTAGCACGCTTTTGTTTATTGTGGTGGGACTGCATACTAATAAGATCCCCCCTAATTGTGCTCTTGTGGGCCTCCCAAATAAGCCTAAGGTCAGCTATAGAGGATATATTAATATTAAAATATTCCTGCAGTCGGGACTCAATCTTTTCCATATAGAGTGGATGGTCTAGCAAATCATTATTCAATTTCCAAACAAACATGGAATGTGGGGCAGACGGCCATTCAATTGCGCAACTCACCATAGAGTGATCCGTCCAGCCTGTAGGGGATATTGTGGACCTAGATGCTAGTGATAACCAAGAAACATCTAGGAATATATAATCAATGCGAGAGAAGCGGGAATGGGGGAAAGAAAAAAATGTGTATTGGCGATCAGTCATGTGATGTATCCTCCAGACATCATGTATCACTAGATCCCTGATGTGTTGTTTGACTTTGTATAGGACCCTGTTAGGGGTGGAGGACAAGCACGTTGAGGTATCTAGCTCAGTATTAAGTGACACGTTAAGATCCCCTCCCATTATCAGTAAGCCCTTTTTGTTCTCCAACAAGGTGTCAGATAGACGTTTAAAGAAGTGGCCCTGTCGAACATTGGGGGCGTATACACATGCTAATGTGACAATTGTGTTAAAAAGTTTGCCGACCAATATCAAGTACCTACCCTCACGGTCTCTTATTAAGTTGAATAGAGTAAAGGGAATGCATTTTCTGATCAATATACCCACCCCATTGGTTTTATTATGGTTGGATGAGTAGAATGTCTCTCCAAATTTATATTTAAAAGTCTTGGGCTCTTTCTTATGTATGAAATGGGTCTCTTGTAGTAAAATTATATCCCCTCTGTTGTCCCTAAAGTCTTTAAGGGCTATACTCCTCTTATTTGGGGAATTAAGGCCTTTGGCGTTGATAGTTATTATATTCAACACATTGTTATTAGGAGTCATGAGATATCAGTGCAGGGGTAAGAGAATCGGTAAGCACAGAGTTCGGAATAAATCACATTTACACAAAACATAACATCAGGCATCTTGTATGGGATATAGTGTATCGATATATGGTCATTCATGGGTGTAAAAGTGGACCAGCAAGCACAGTGCATTACATGGAAAGAAACAACAATAGAAATAACATGTTTAAAAAACCAATAACTATTAATATAAACAAAAACATGATTGGGGGAGAATAAAGATAGTCTCCCCAATGAACTTACAATAATAAGAGAATAAGGGTCGGCCGGTTACTCGGACCCAAATAACTGTAAAGATATTGAGTGGCCACCTTTAAAATTGGAGTAAGTAGGCCCCCATGTCTGAACTCAGCTACAAACAATCTATATTAAGTGGACTATGCAGCTCATCTTTCTCGCTTGTCTCGCTTTGGACCAGATTTCTTCTCTGTCAGTGAATCTTAGAAATTTAAAAATAACATCTCTGGGGGGAGCACCCGTGGGTGGGGGAGGTCGTAAAGCACGCTGAACTCTCTCAAGCTCCATGTCTGGAATTTCTGTGTCCCCAACAGTTGCTGAAATAAGTTCTGTAGGTATTCTCTGAGCTCAGAGCTCTTTATTGATTCCGGGATACCCCGCACCCTTAGACTGGACCTCCTACTACGATTTTCGAGATCCTCGATTTTGTCCTGTAGTGTTTCTATCTCTGAAGCTTGAACATTTGCATGGGTGTCAAGGGCTCCTATCATTTCACTGATCGTAGATTGTGTGTCCTCCACCTCCTCCACCCTATCTCCCAAGTTGTTAATGTCTTTTCTCATAGATGTCAGTTCCGTGGTTATCAGGGACTTTAAAGACGCAAAATTTTCTTTTGATGGCAGATTGGCTATGTCCTGCTTTAATTGGGAGATATATGCAGCAGTTGCCTGCGTGTCTACTGTGTTAATTAACTCCATGTGAGTTTCAGCAGGTGCTGTTGTTTGTGACCTAGGACTATTTATTGTGTCCGGTAGCTGGAAAAAAGTGCTCACTGAAATAGGTGCTGCAGCTTGACTTTTAGTGAGCTTTTTTCCTTTAGTTAAGCGTCTGGCTGCCATATTTTGTTAAAAGGTTAGCATTGACATCCAGCTATATCACAGGTCGTTTTGCACTAGCAGCGTGAGATGTAGAAAAATAAAATGAGAGTGTGGGATAAACTATTAATGGCGTCTGCAGATGATCCAGCCCCCACTCATATTATGCAGCCTCAGCGTTATGTGTATACTGTGGTCTACTTTTGGCACATCCTCTTGACAGTCATTAGGTCATGCTTAGCCCCTGCATCCCCTTTCTGTGTGCGGTCATTTGGTTTCGTGGTGAGATGAGGCATCAGCAGCTGCCGCTGCGCTTAAAATGTGTTGCGGTCCCGTAGGGGTTAATAATTAGTATCGGAGGCTTTTGGTCAAGTCATGGGGCCCTTTTGTTTCGTGCACACCTTGGTTAGCTTACCCCAGTTCCTTAGCTGTGTCCGGGTGATAACCGCTTAGTGTGGCCACATGTCCTGTACATGGACTAATCCAAAATGGCGGCGGTCTCTCCAGCGCGGGATAAATTTTGTCCGCTGTGTCTCCAAGCGGGCTCAAAGAGCCGACATTCCTGTCCGGAAGGTATCCCCACGCTGTTATGCTCACATAGGGCACTTTTGGAGCAGCTGCGTGGCGTAAAGATGTCTCTGGGTCCTTTCTCCAACACGGAGCTTAATCACCCTGCGGCCATTTGCCTGCACGGCCGAGCTCCGCCCCCCCCCGTTAATTATTTTTCTAATCACCTGATGGTCACTACTGTATTGTGTTATGAATGGAACTTTAATTATATCATTATTTGTTTTATCTCTAATTTTCTTTTGGCTTATTAGGGTATCTCTATCTACATTATTAGCTCTTTCTTTTGCTTTAATAATGTTACTCTGTTCATATCCTCTCTCCTGAAATCTTTTTTCTAGAATGGAAACTTGAGTTTCATAATCGCTATATTTTGTGCAGTTCTTTCTTACTCTTAAGAATTGTCCAAATGGGATGTTCTTAATCCATCGTTTTAGATGGCAACTCTTTCCATGAATATAATTGTTCGAATCAACCGGTTTAAAGAACGTTTTGTTTTCAAATTTGTTCTCCTCCACTGTGATTTCAAGATCCAAGAATGTTATGGTCTCTCTACTATATTGATAAGTAAATGATAATCCCTTATTATTTTTATTCATGTTGTTAAACATTTCTATCATTTCTAATCCACTCCGTTGCCAAACTATCAGAATATTATCTATAAATCTTTTAAATAGGACAAGATTCATGCCAGGCTCCACCAATGGGATAAAACTATCCTCCCAATATCCCATGAAGAGATTGGCATAGTTTGGAGCGAATCTCGTCCCCATAGCTGTACCCCTCTACCTGAAGGAAATAATTCCCATTAAAAGTAAAATAGTTTTGTTCAAGAATGGATAATATGCTTTCTACAATAAATGTTTTTTGCTCCTGTGGTATTTCTGGATCTTTATCTAGATAACTACTTATGCCAAGTTTATGATCTATTGAGGTGTAAAGGGAGCTTACATCGCATGATGCTAGAATGACGTTACTGTTAATTTTAAGATCATTTATGATTTTTAGTACATGGGTAGAATCTTTGATATATGAATTAAGATTTTTGACATATTTTTGTAAGAACCTGTCTACGTATTGTGACAGATTTGAGGTGATTGAATTAATGCCGGAAATAATTGGTCTACCAGGTGGGTTATTTAAATCTTTGTGAATCTTGGTTAGAAAATAAAAAATGGGAATTCTTGGAAATTCTTGTAGTATGAATGCATATTCACCCCTATTGAGAATATTTTTATCTTTTCCTCTGTTTAGTAGTTTAGTGGAGAAACGATTTGTAGGATCAAGGTCCAATTCTGCTTTTAGCGCCCTCCACACTTCTATTTGACATTTTGTACTTATCCTTGTAACCTGGTGGAAGATTACTAAGGAATGGCACTGAGTTACTTAGCGCAACACTTACACTTTTTCTTTAACACTTTAATCTTTCCACACACTAGTGTTTGCAGCTTGTTTTAAAAAATTGCATCAGAAGATGTCTTTTCCTTTAGAGATAAAATATGTGTAGAATTAACAGTTGACCTTAAAAGTACAACTTCACATGTTATCACGAATGATATGGTAAGTGTCAACATTTTGTTGTCCGATTTAGAAAAAGAACTTAAACAAAAAAAAGAACTGGTATTTCTTGATAAATACAGTAAATAAAAACCTTATCCCAAGAGGCCTACAACTTAAGAAAAACTGCACATTTAATCTTAGTACTACCCTACAAAAAGAATGGGAGGGGATTTTAAATATAGCTTCAGAAGGAAGTTTTAAAAAAATCCAGAAAAGAAATGCTACAAGATCTAAATACTCAAATTACAGAACTTAGGGATAAACTGATAGGAAGAACAAGAATATAAGGAGAGACAAAAACTAATGATAATGAGACTAGATAATCTCAAGAGAGATATTCTAGTGAATAAATGGAATACATTTGAAAGGGATGAATTAGATGTCCAGAATAAGAAAGATAAAAATGAGAATATGGACACCAATTAGCCCAAAACAAATGACATAAAAAAAAATGATCCTACATCAAATAGGAACCAGGTCCACAATAGAAGAGAGACGAATCATGATAATGATCAAAAATCAAACAGACAATATGAAAATAGAGATCATTCTCATCAAAATCCCAGGTACTATAGAGATGACACATTGGACAATAGACACATAGGTACAAGACAAGATACAGGTAGACATAATTGGCAACAGAGATCAGAACCGTATAAAAACTTAACTATAGAGAACATGAAGGATATTACAATAATAAATATAGAGAGATGAATTATAAACACACCAGATTTAATGATAGAGAATATGTTTATGATAGATTGGAATGAAATAATGAGCCAAACTATAGACATAATCAGCAATATAATATAATCCAGTGGATATTCAGGCAATAGACATATGGAGAGAGGAAACAATGACTGGCATGTAAATACATATAATAAATTTACACCCTTAGACTCAATAAGAAGAGATTTCACTCATGAGGAACAAACTTTTTTAGGGAACAGCCCTCTCAAAGAGAGCACCTCAAGAGACCTAATCGAAATAGATCAAACAGAAAGATCAGGGGGCAACAGAAGAAAAAGAGGATACGAGGGAAGAGGAATTAGAACAAGAACACAAGAGACAGAAGTAGAAAATGAAAGCACAGAGATTTTTAATATAAGTAGTGTCAAATTAAGTAAGAAAGAGAATAGGGTTCTAAATCTAGGTCTCACATTTGCGCCAACAACCAGACTGAATAAATTCGAGACTCATATTAATGTGAAGCAATTTGTTAGGAAGTTAACACTAAAACAATATTTTATTAAACATCCTATAGAGAAAAATATCTATACCCCTCCTGAAAATACTATTAGGACATATAAACACACAGACCTGAAACCTAGATCCAAATTCTACCCGACCCAAGAAAAAGGAAGTAATTTAGATGCATTTGAGAGAGAAGTTCTAAAAGATCTAAGAAAGGAAACAAATAACAAGAGAATCAATTATAATTTAAACAAAAAAGAGAGAGATATTAGATAATTTAAAAAAGAATGAGTCCATTATAATAAAACCTCCTGACAAGGGAGGGAGAATCATGATAATGAATAGAGAACAATATATACAGGAAGCAGAAAGATTACTGGGAGATAGGAGAACCTACAAAAATTTGGACCTTGATCCTACAAATTGTTTCTCCACTAAACTACTAAAACTACTAAACAGAGGAAAAGATAAAAATATTCTCAATAGGGGTGAATATGCATTCATACTACAAGAATTTCCAAGAATTCCCATTTTTTATTTTCTACCCAAGATTCACAAAGATTTAAATAACCCACCTGGTAGACCA
The DNA here is from genome assembly GCA_905336975.1 of Bombina variegata variegata. NCBI lineage: Eukaryota > Metazoa > Chordata > Amphibia > Anura > Bombinatoridae > Bombina > Bombina variegata. Next base: position 9,178 of record CAJPDP010275655.1, read on the forward strand.
ATTATTTCAGGCATTAATTCAATCACCTCAAATCTGTCACAATATGTAGACAGGTTCTTACAAATATATGTAAAAAATCTTAATTCATATATCAAAGATTCTACCCATGTACTAAAAATCGTAAATGATCTTAAAATTAACAGTAACGTCATTCTAGCATCATGCGATGTAAGCTCCCTTTACACCTCAATAGATCATAAACTTGGCATTGAAGCCATAAGTAGTTATCTAGATAAAGATCCAGAAATACCACAGGAGCAAAAAAACATTTATTGTAGAAAGCATATTATTCATTCTTGAACACAACTATTTTACTTTTAATGGGAATTATTTCCTTAAGGTAGAGGGTACAGCTATGGGGACGAGATTCACGCCAAGCTATGCCAATCTCTTCATGGGATATTGGGAGGATAGTTTTATCCCATTGGTGGAGCCTGGCGTGAATCTCGTCCTATTTAAAAGATTTATAGATGATATTCTGATAGTTTGGCAAGGGAGTGAATTAGAACTGATAGAAATGTTTAACAACATGAATAAAAATAATAAGGGATTATCATTTACTTATCAATATAGTAGAGAGACCATAACATTCTTGGATCTTGAAATCACAGTGGAGGAGAACAAATTTGAAACCCAAACGTTCTTTAAACCGGTTGATTCGAACAATTATATTCATGGAAAGAGTTGCCATCTGAAAAGATGGATTAACAACATCCCATTTGGACAATTCTTAAGAGTAAGAAAGAACTGCACAAAATATAGCGATTATGAAACTCAAGTTTCCATTCTAGAAAGAAGATTTCAGGAGAGAGGATATGAACAGAGTAACATTATTAAAGCAAAAGAAAGAGCTAATAATGTAGATAAAGATACCGTAATAAGCCAAAAGAAAATTAGAGATAACACAAAGAATGATATAATTAAAGTTCCATTCATAACACAATACAGTAATGACCATTAGGTGATTAGAAAAATAATTAACAGACATTGGCA
>CAJPDP010275780.1:0-12250 GCA_905336975.1 Bombina variegata variegata
TAGTTTTATTGATATATATTGACACACATATAATTATCTACTCACACTGAGTAAAGATAGTTCAAGCCCATCTGATGGTCAAATCTGACATGCTGCTCACACGCCCAATAAGACTGAGTTTATATGTCTCTTGCTAACCGTCTATACTCTGGGATATCCGGATTCCCAGCAGAGTGACGGTTGCAGTGGTTTCGGCACTGGAATCGGGGCAGCTGATGTGACAAGCACCTTCCTAGCAGTGATGTGACAACTGACCCCAACGCGTTTCTCCTGGTATTCACCGGGCTTTCTCAAGAGGAATGTCATATACCGGCTTCACCTGATAGTTAGCTTTTTATAGTGCCGTCTGTATCTAACCCACTCATGGGGGTGTGTTGTTTAGTTTAACCGCTATTGGTTAATCCATAACCCAGTCATAATGATCATTTCTGGGGGAGTGTTATTTTTGAAAATACAACATGCTGAGATTTGACTAGTACGGAATAGTGACTTAACCATATTCATTATATAACCAGTGTACAAAGATGTAGAACATTCAACAATTTTCATCTAAAAACCCTATCAACATAAATTGCCTTTCATATAATATTTATAATATATAAATAAATAATAATAATAATAATAATAATAATAAATAAAATATAAATATATGCTTAAGATTCAATGTATATAAAAACATAAAAAGATAAACTTCACAATCCCACCAAATTGATAAATCCTTATATTATATTATAAAACCTAATACCTCAAAAATACCTCAAAAATAATACTCACCCAGAAATGATAATTATGACTGGGTTACGGATTAACCAATAGCGGTTAAGCTAAACAACACACCCCCATGAGTGGGGTAGATACAGACGGCACTGTAAAAAGCTATCAGGCGAAGCTGGTGTATGACATTCCTCTTGAGAAAGCCTGGCGAATACCGGGAGAAACACGTTGGGGTCAGTTGTCACATCACTTCTAGGAAGGTGCTTGTCACATCAGCTGCCATGATTCCAGTGCCGAAACCACCGTAACCTTCACTCTGCTGGGTATCCGGATATCCCCGAGTATAGACGGTTAGCGAGAGACATATAACATCAGTCTTACTGGGCGTGTGAGCAGCATGTCAGATTTGACCATCAGATGGGCTTGAACTATCTTTACTCAGTGTGAGTAGATAATTATATATGTGTCAATATATATCAATAAAACTACACTTGAATTTCCTTTGCGCTCCATTTCTTGTTTTTCATGTACCCGGATCCGAGAAGATCTTCTGAAGGGTAAGGTCTCTAATTAATTTATTCACATTGAGGATTGTCTGAAATAAGTCAAAGCTCCTTGATGGAACAAATCCCAGACCATTATTTAGAACCCTATGTTCAACCTCTGTTAGCGAATAGGTGGATATGTTTATTACCATAGACAAAAAGTAATAGATGGGAGCACCGGTCACAGATGTCAAAGTAGCTTTTATTGATTTGACAAGCGCTACATTGAAATGCTCCAAAAAGTCTCATAAAAACAGTTCAATTACAGCAAAACAGACAGCTAATACTTGGAATCTTCCAGTGGGAGGAAGGAAAGAACAGCTGACATGTTTCGGCTCAAGGCCATAATCTAAGCTGATAAAAAGTTAAAACAACCCACCCTTCTTATAGGGCCTCCTATCCTACCATTGGTCCAGTATTTAGCCAATGAAAAACATAAACAATTTCCTATGCAGACACAGCGTTTACAATTTCAGTCAAATCTGTGGATACATATAATTGGCAGCATATGTAACATAACAAACATATTAAACACAATACATTATTCAATAAAATTATTTTTTGCCATACATCTGTGGCGATCTGGTACTTATAATACTAATGATGCATTTCCTAAATGTCATGCGTAACTAGAGCCTGTAAAGTGCTGATACATATGCTCCTAATATATCCCTAGATGCAGATAGACAAATATGGATGAATAATTATGAATGCTTAATGTAAAAAATCTATTTCTATATACCAACCTACTAAGACAAAAGCTACCAAAAGTTCATGGCTTACCAAAATAGAAACTTCCTATTAGCAATCCTATTGTATGGATTTTGACAATTCTGAGATTAATAAACTCAGTCTTGGACTTGAAATCAGAGGCCTACTTATCCTCTACAAAAAATGTTAATTAGAATATTAACGTAGTTCCTTTGTTTTTTGTATATACAATCTAAGGAACATGTTACCATAGAATCGAACAGTGGGAACTGATAAATAATCATTGCCAATAATTTATGAGATCATATGTGGAGTTTAATCCTATTGGTATTCTGGTCTTCAATTTGAAGATCCAGAACACTTCCTGCTTTCCCAGAATTTTTTCTCTGGCACCTCCCCGCATGGGGCCTGGTATCTTTTCTATCACTGTCCACTTAAAACTGTCAGTGTTCCTTCCGTGAGTTTGTACAAAATGTTGTACTAGGGGGGTGCTGGACCTACCCGTTCTAATAGAGGACAGGTGCTCTCTTATCCTGGACCATGCCTCCCTAGTTGTCAACCCAACATACCGTACCATGCACTGGACACATGTTATCAAGTAGATAACATATTTCGATCTACAATTCAAACAAGTCTTGATATCAAACTCTTGTCCCGTAACAGAGGACCTGAATGTGTCCTCTAGTGTCACTTTCTCGCATGCAACACAGTCCCGAAAATTACATCTATGCATACCATTAATGATCAGCCATGCTGACCCTTTAATTTGGCTAGTTTTCAGTTTTGTCGGGGATACCATATTACGAATGGTTCTGCTTCTTTTATATGAGAATTGGCAACCTTTCTTGGTTATGTTAGCCAAATCATCATCTGCTGACAAAAGAGAAAAGTGGGATTTGATAATCTTACAAATTTGATAGTACTCCTCTAAGTAATTGGTAACAAAGAGTAAACCTTCCTTGGGGTTCCCTGTCTGTCTGTCTTTTTCCTTAGATAAGAGTGTTTTTCTATCTAATTTATCCACAGATAGTCGTGCTGTTTTAATCACATTCGGTTTGTAACCTCTCTTTCTAAGCCTGGTTTGTAACTCGTTGCTCTGTTCCTTATAGCTCTTGTTATCAGTACAATTTCTCTTTATACGGACAAATTGTCCCTTAGCTACAGCCTTAAATATACTTCCAGGATGGCAGCTTTTAGCGTGTAGCAACGTGTTGCTAGTTATAGGCTTTCGATATATATTCAATATAACCTTTAAACCAGGAGTGCCTGTTAAGGTTATATCTAGATAATTCACACTAACCCTTTTGGATTCTAAAGTAAACTCAATGCCCTTGTCGTTATCATTCAAATAGTCAATGAAATCTGGAATTCTGTCACTGTCACCATTGCACACAAACAGAAGGTCATCTATGAATCTCTTAAAAAATGTAATCTCCTGTCTGTGTGGATTTCTATCTCCAAATATGTGGCACTCCTCCCACCAACCTTTGAACAGGTTGGCGTAGGAGGGGGCAAATTTGGCCCCCATTGTCGTACCACATACTTGGAGATAGAATTTACCTTCAAATTCAAAAAAATTGTGTGTAAGAAGACATTCAGTTACCCTTGCCACAAATTTACATAGATTTAAATTACTGCTATATTGCTTTCGCATATAGTACATTAAAGCCTTTAAACCCTCTTTGTGTGGAATTGAGGAGTATAGGGATTTAACATCCACAGTAATCCAAATGAGGTCAGTACTCCAAGTTATGTCAGAAACCAAATTCAAAATATGTTTGGTATCCTGGACAAAGCTTGCAAAAGATATAATCATTGGTTGTAATATGGCATCCAGCCATTCAGACAAATGTTCTATTAGTGACCCGATCCCACTGACAATGGGCCTCCTCCCAACAACATTGGTAAGTGACTTGTGCACTTTTGGGAGGTGGTTAAATATCGGTGTTATTGGATGAGATACATTTAAGTATTCACTGTTTTTTTTGTCAAAAAAGTCCAATTCCAAGCCATCATCTACTAGGTTTTTAAGCTGGCTTTGAAACACTTTCTTGGAATCATGATCAAGTAACCTATAATCATGAGAATTTGAAAGTTGTCTTTGGGTTTCCCTGACAAAGTCAGTTTTATCCATATTAACTACGGACCCCCCTTGTCAACGGAATGGATCACTATGTCATTATTGTTACTCAAATTATTTAGAGCTTGCCTTTCAAAAAATGTAATGTTCAGTTTATATGTTTTGTCTTGATAATACAGTTTTGTCAAATCCTGTTCCACCCTTTGTTGAAATGTTTTCAATCACAGGACCTCTGTCCTGTATATGGTAGAAAAGAGATGGATTCCTAAACTTTGGTAAATTCATATTGACCTCATCTGAGCCTGCTGCTCCTTCCATGAGGAGTGACTCCATATTTCTCAGATCACATAACTCATCAAAGTTAAAATGATCCATTAATGATTCAGGAGACAATTGTTCAATATTGTTGATGTCAACATCATAGTGCTCATCTACACTCCTTTAAGAAAAATGTTTATACAGAGTGATTTTCCTAATTAATTTATTTACATCAAGAACTGTATTGAACAAATTGAATCTTGTTGTTGGTACAAAACCTAGTCCTAATTCCAGTACTCTCTTTTACACATCACTCAAGTTATATGAAGATAGATTTATGACACTCATTATTGATGATTCTCCTCAATGTGTATCTCCCTTTGGGTACTTCTCTTGTGTCTTGTACCCCCCCCCTCCCCCGCATAAATGAGTCCATAATGATGATCTTTAAGCTTTTGGAACCTCTGAGTCATAGTAAATTTGCACCAGTTTGCCAGTCAATCCAGTCAGATTGGCCCAGAGGTAGTGTAAATAGCTGCTCAGAAGCCCTATACCTGTCCACAGAATGCCACACACGAGTGTCTTGTAGAGTTGCAAATCATGCCACTCTTTTTTTGTTAGTATGGATGCATTTGGGTGTGACTTTGCCCAGATAATAATGTCAAGCTGGCTGTGATGGTGTGGGCCTATTGCTGCTGGGAAGGACTCAGTATGTTTGTACGTTGATTTTATATAATTTAATAGAGTCCAACCATTTTGTGACAAATCTATTTTGTTGTGTTTCAGAATTATTCGCATTATCAAACTGCTCTATTATAAATTGTGATTGCAATAGAAATGTTAAGTTATTAATAGTTGGTTCCCTATTCTTCTTCCAGTTCTTCAGAATAAGATATCTCCCCACTAGAATCGTTGTATTGATGAAGTCCCTATTGTATATCGTATCCCTAACATCTGTTAAGAAAAAATATCTTGTAGCTCTAGCACAATATGGATAGCTGTCACCTTACTAACCAATATTGTATACGTTTCCAAAACTGTTGTATTTTTGGGCAACTCCAGGACATGTGAACAATATTGGCTTCAGAAGAACTACATCTGGGGTATAAAGTTTGAGAGATAGCATACCATTTATTAATTCGGGCAGGAGAAACATAAACTCTATTTAAGATTTTAAAATGAGATTCACGCCACATTGCGGATAGTGTAGTTTTCTCTACCGATATAATACTATGCTTCACTTTGTCTTCATCTAGATTTGGAAGAACTGGACGCCATTTTGAGCAGATTTCAAGCACATTAGACTCACCAGACTCTGACAGGATCATTTTGTACCAATAACTAATGGAATGCTTACCCATTTTATATAATGAAAGGCACATTTTAATGCCTGGGTGTATCCATTCCATGTTGCTATCTTTAATTATTTAAAAATACCAGTACCGAACTTGCAGGTATGCATAAAAATCTGCATTCCTGAGCTGAAAACATTCTTTAAGATTTTTAAAGGTATGTACATTGGAAGTTTCAGCATCCTTAAATTGGATTAGAAAAGAGAGCCCAGAGGAAGCCCATCTATTGAATAACTTATTGTTCAGGCCAGGTATAAACCGTGGATTCCCAGCAATAGGTAATAGATCCAAGAGAAAAGGGTTACATTTTAAGGTGGTCCGAATAGCTTGCCAAGCTAAGATGATATGAAATATGGTGTATTTTTTCTTAATCTTGTTTGTAATAATTATTTTAAGGTAGTGCAATAATGTGCTTAAGGAAAAGGGATAGGTTAATTTTTGTTGCACTTCTAGAAACGCGACTTAATCCCCACCATTAAGCCAGTCCATGGCTACTTTTGCAAGACAGATACTATTATAAATAGAGAATATTGGGAGTGCGAATCCCCCAAATTGTCTTAGTTGAGCTAGTTTATATAGCGCAATGCGCTTTCTTTCCAGGCCCCCAAATATATGTCCTAATACAATTATCCAAAAATTTGACATCTGTTTTTGTTATAAGAACAGGGATATTTTGCATAAAATACAAAAGTTTAGGAAGTACAATCATCTTGATTAAATTGATTCTTGCGGTGATCGACAGAGGTAAATTAGCCCATTTCATCAGATCTGATTTGATTTTCAAGAATAAAGGAGGATAGTTTAGGTTATACTAATTCATGGAATTTATACTGATTTTAATTCCAAGATATGTAATACATTTTTCTGCAATTATAAAAGGAGGTGCGTAATAAGTCTGTGGTGGCTTTCTTAGCCATAATAATTCTGATTTAGTTATATTAATTTTATACCCCGAAAAGGATCCGAAGTCAGAAATTATATCTAGTATCTGGGGTATCTCTCCTTGAGTGTTATTAAGAAATACTAACAGGTCATCTTTATAAAGTAATAGTTTAATGTACTTATCTCCTAAAGGAATCCCCTGTAAGTTTTTCCTAAGCATTATGCCCAATGGTTCAATTGCAAGATTAAAAAGGAGAGGAGAGATTGGACAGCCTTATCGCGTTCCTGTAGTGATAGGAAAGGAGCTAGTGGATGAGTCATTGACCAGTAGTATTGAAGATGCGTTTGCATATATGGCTCGTATACAATTTAGAAATTGATCTCTGAATCCAAACACTTTCATAGCATGAAACAAGTAATCCCATGTGATTGAGTTATATTTGTTTTAAAATCACTGATCTGAGCCTTTACATCAAGGCCAAATATTCTATCTGATCCTAGAAAAAAATCAATACGTGAGAATGCTCTATACTGTTTAGATTCATATGAGAATGCTCGGGTATTAGGGTAGAGAAGTCGCCAAATATCCTTAATCTTAATTGTGCTACAGAAGGATTTAAGAATTCTACACGCCTTTTTAGGAATCTTGATATCATAGTGGCTTGTTTGTAATCTATCCATATTATTAAAAACCATGTTGAAGTCACCGACCACAAACAAATTAGTATTTACAATTTTGTCTTCAGCCGTTCCCAAAAATTCTCATCAATAGAATTTGGACCGTATACGTTACATAAGGTGAGTATACGGTTTCCCACCTTTATTTTTAAAATTATATATCGTTCCCCCGGATTTGCTTCTTGAGAGATAATTTGATATTCTAGACCTTTTCTGAAAAGAACTGCAACTCCCCTTTTACGCGTAGAACAAAGGGTGAAAATAACTTCCCCATCCCAATTAAATCCCAATTAAATTTTAGCTTTTTATGTTCTGCTTCTGTCAGATGAGTCTCTTGTAAGAGAGCTATATCAGCCTTTCTTTTATTAAGCTGGGCTAAGATCCGTTTCCTTTTTATCGGGCTCATAATCCCACCTACATTCCAAGATATGATCTTTAGCAAAGGCATTATATTTTAAAATAAATAATTAATAAAAAAAAATAAAAAAAAGAGGAACCCCCTCCCCCCCGACCCCCTTGGCTCAAAAAAATAATTTATTATAACACCTTTTATGAAGATATACCACTCTATAATACATAAATATAAATACGAGCTAAACCATAATAACATTTATAACCAGACATAATAAGTACCGCTTACCTTATTTTGCAAACTTTCTCTGCTCTGGGATATTCCCTATCATGTCAGCTTGACCCCGGGATAAGAAGACTACAAGTTTGGTCTGATAGTGGAATATCCTTCAAAATACATATTCGTTACATATGCTTCAAAATATTTTTGTTCTGTAATCTATGACCTGTTAATTTATCATTTTTAAATTAATATATATATAATCATTTTGATTTGTACTGTCTGACTCTAAAAAATAACAAATTAATCAACTTATTACTATTCAAAAATCTTGAATACTTGTGTATTTATTTTTACTGTTAGTTTACTGTACGTGGGACGCATTCACAAATCACTTGGACTTGGTTGTCCCCAGATATGAATATACTAATTGTACCAAGATACTGCTTTTCATAATACAGGTCCACTGGCTGTTGCTCAATAAGTCCATCCCACTGCACCAAATTGTGAAGACTTCAGCAAGCTGCATACATTACTATAATGCCCCATAAGAATGGTCAAGGAAGTGAAACAAGGATTTGGGTATAACAGAGGTGTACTTTATTTTGGATCTAGTGATGGTCATACTAGGGGTGAGGTTGTCAATTCTTTTCTCTGGTTGGGATAATGAGGGAATAAGAAACCAAGTTGTGCACCCATATCCTGCCGTATCCTTAGAGAGCGCACATGATTTTAATTACAAGGTGCAACATATCTGTAACATATGTAAAATGAAACTGTGCTTTCCCACATAACAATATGTTATTCTTTTAAACTTAACAGCACATATACCAAGGTAAAACCATAAAAATATACATTACAGAGATGCTTGCTAAATAATGAGCCTTTGACAGAGTTTGTCAGCCATAGATTTGTCAAATATTGAAGACATAAGATATTTTAGTCAGGATTACTTCCAAATAATGCTACATAATATTCTGTATGAGCATGAATTAGTTTTAAAGAACTTGCACCACTGAATTAAACTGCTCATGTTTCCTAAGGATTTTTTTTTTTATCTTGAGATGCCCTGAGAGCGGCATGGGGGTTATCTGTAGCTATCAGGATATTGAGAATTTCCCTCCGTACATAAAAACTTCTTGATACACACTTTCCCAGTCCTCAAGACATTAAACAAACTCTGTAACTCCTTGACCACTATTCCACTGACAATTCCCTCAGATGACTGAAAACTGTCAGAGGTCAGGAAGCTTATGCCGCTCAACATCTTCCCAAATGTATGCACCTCAACTCCTTGCTAGGATTGGTTATCGAATACCTTTCCTCTCTTTCTATATACCTTATTTCTTGAAACAAAAATGCTGATGCAGTATATTAGGGTCTCTCCAGTGGCTTCATAAATGCTTACAGTAATTTGAAGGTGAAAACACCCCTCTTTCAAATCAGGGGTGTCTTATAATATTTGTATATGTGAAGGGGTGATAAAGCTTCATTAGATTTGCCAGTCATTCAAAACAGGAACAGTGCTGTGAGGTTTTTGTTATTTGAAGCAATCACTTCTTCCATGTGAAATGAGAGAACAAGGAGGGAGAATGTTAGTGTGATGCCGGAATAGTGTCCATACTGAATTCATTACACTTTCACTGACAGTGATAATAAAGAATATAAGGGATCTGCATTTGAATTTAACATGTAAGTATAAACCAATATCTCTGCAGCTATCATAATTAAAAAAACATCCATGAGACATGGTGGTAATATTGCTGCATGAATATAATCTGCACACATTTTAAAAATGAACAGAAGTGTGAAAGGGGAAGATTAAGCTAAGAGAGACAGAATGCAGAGAATCCCAACTCTACAACAAAACAGCTGCGCAGTGGCACTGAGAATAGACAGAGAAAGAGAGGGAGGGACTTAAAGGGACAGTAAACACCTTGTAATTACTGTTGTGTTGCTATAGAATAATATATCAGCCAAGTCTAAACATTTTTAAAACACATTAACATCATTTTTACTGCAATTGTTTTTAATGGCCAAACTCCACCCCACCATTTGCCTTATTTAACAGAGCCAATCTGGGCTTTAGTCTGCAGACAACAAGGCTAGTCACTGTCATAAAGTCAGTATAAAATGCTTTGTTTTGCAGCTGTTCTTTGATAAAAACCAATTAGGGACAGATGTGTAGCAGGGTTACCCTTGAGAAATTAGCAGGTGCCTTTCAAGTCCCAAGAATTAGAAATTGCTCAATTTTTTAAGAGCTAAATTACATGAAACGGGGTGCAAAATAAATAGTGAATAATAAATAATGAAAATATACTGCAAATTTGTTTCATTCCACATAACTAAACATTTTATATATAAAAAAAGATTTACAGTATGAGACAACGGCTTCAATTTACTAATTATTTAGGGCTATATTACAAGGGGATCGCTAATTTATCGCGTGCCTAAAAATGGGCAAATTCACCGGTTTGCCGCTGCACGATAAATAACGCCATTACTAGTCGCTGGTTATTGCTACCGCAAGCTCTCGATAGCAATTAGTGCTCATAACATTAAACAGAGGTCATACCTCTGGTTAATTTTTTAAATGTGTCCCAATTCCCCCCCAAAATACAGCGTGTAGTTCTTTTTAAAAAGAAAAAATAGCAGCATTTTCTTATTTTTTTTAAAAACTGTACTAGACAGTTTTTTGGGGGAAAGTTGGCAGCTGTGGGGTGTTAGAATAAAAAACGGTGCTGAAAAGTGCCTTTACATTGTGGTCTATGGCATGAGAACAAGGCTCCCATTGGAGCCTATGGAAGCGCAGTCTCGTGAGCGCAATGCTTCAGTGCAATGCGAAACCAAGGTTGCGTTCGCATTGCACCTAACTCATAATACAAGTGCACATTTACGTGCGTTTGTATTACTAAGTGGAGCTCAAATTACCATATTATTCTCTTTAGCAAATGTATGGAAGTTCCCCATTTTATTCCCCCAAAAATTTTAATTAATGCATAATTTTTTTATTTTTTTTATTTTGCAGAGAGAGCTTTTGTAATGCTATGGATCATTTCTGAAGCATAAATAAAAAACCTGACTTTATTAACCCTTTAATTACTCATTATCAGATGAAAGCATAAGACTTATTGCTGGAGGGTTTCTTAAAAAGGTAGATCTTGCCTCTATTTCCAACATCGTTTTATATAATCTATTACAATTCAGCAAGCTCTTGTAGTTAATTAGCTAAATAGAATAACAGGGATTTGAGATACTGGAGAGGTCACTCTAGGTTTGACGAATCTGTGGGAATGACTCTAAAGCAGGGTGTGCAGTTGTATAAGAGTGAAACAGAGGGGACTATATTTACTAAACGCCCTCTACATCTGCTTAGATATTGCAGCATATTCAGCCCTGCCACTTACTCTATGTAGCTGATTAAAGGGGCACAAAACCCAAAATGTTTCTTTCATGATTCAGGTAGAGCATACAAATTTCATTCACTTTTCAACTTGCTTCCATTATCTAATTTGCTTAGCACTCTTAGTATCCTTTGTTGAAAAGCATACCTAGGTAGCTGCACAAATATACCTCCTGTCACTGGCTTACCAATGCGTTCAGCTGGCTCCCAGTAGAAGTAATTTGGAAAGTTATTTACAATTGTATGCTCTGTCTGAGTCATGAAAGATATTTGTTGGGTTTCATGATCCTTAAATCCTACCTTTCCCTTCATTCTTTAGTGAATCAGCTACATAGAATACCCCAGTGTGTTTGTGATTAGGGGACTGAGAATGTCCGTGACTTGGCTTTGTTCTATTTCATTTCATTGTGCGGCAACAGAGAGAGTTTGTGCGTGGGATTCTCTGTAACGAGACTGTGTGTGGGCTGTCTTGTGGTTAATGTCTCACTGCACACACTTTCTAGTAAATGCTGCATCAGATATCTGAAGAAAACTACTATGGTGATTGATAAAAACAGATATATCCATAACATTTCTTTATGTGGGTGCTCTACACACCAACCTTACCCTGTACCCCCATCTCCTTACTTGTACTGTTTGCATTTCACAAGGTCCCCAAACCACTAAACTTACACATTGGGGTTCAGTACATTTCATTACCCCAAAAATGATTCCTGCAAACACTTCTTTCTATTGTTCTTTGCAGAATGCTCTGCTGTTCTTGGGCAAAATGCATTGTTTTGTCCCCATGTTAGATGTAGGTTATCAACCCTTTGAGTGCTAAGCACTTTCCCACCTGGGTGCTAAGATTTTTTTAATGTTTTTTATTTTATTTTATTTTTTTAACAATTTTTTTTAACTTTTTATTTATTTTTTTCAGACCCCCAAGACTTACACTGTTGGAAAGGTTGGGCGATTACCTTTCCAATGGTGGGTATTGGGGGTCTGTAGCTGCATAGATGCCTGAGATACAGGCTTCTAAGCAGCATGCCCCCTTGCTCCTATACTTAACATTGT
>CAJPDP010275994.1:0-10198 GCA_905336975.1 Bombina variegata variegata
AGAGAAAAAAGGTTAGGAACCGCTGGGCTATTAGATTAGATGTAATTGTTTTTATTTTTGATCATTTCATTTATTATTTTTTTGTAATCTTAGAGTTTATTTATTTTTCGTAATTTTAGTGTTTATTATTTTTTGTAATGATAGATTTTTTTATTTTTTCGTAGTATTAACCTCAGGGTTTTTTTATTTAACAGGTAAGTTTTTATTTATTTAAAGATAGTTATATTGGGGTGCTAGGTTTAGGGGTTAATAGTTTAATTTAGTGTTTTGCGATGTGGGGTCCGGTGGTTTAGGGGTTAATAGGTTTAGCTTATTAGTTACACTGTGGGGGCTGACAGTTTAGGGGTTAATAGGTTTAATTTATTATTTACTATGTGGGGGCTGGCGGTTTAGGGATTAATATGTTTATTATTTGCGATGTGGGGGGGGCGGTTTAGGGGTAATAGGTTCATTTATTGTTGGCGATGTCGTGTAGCGACAGATTAGGGGTTAATAACTTTATTTAGGTGTTGGCGATGTCGGGGAGTGGAGGATTACGGGTTAATAACTTTTATTAGTGTTGGCCATGTTGGGGAGCGGCGGATTAGGGGTTAATAGGTTTATTTAGTGTCAGCAATGTTGGGGAGTGGCAGTTTAGGGGTTAATAACTTTATTTAGTATCAGAAGGAGACGCATTAGGGTTTTTTAGACTAGTGGTTTATGTTAGGGTGTTAGGTTTTAACATTACTTTCTTTCCCCCATAGACATCAATGGGGTTGCATTACGGCAATTTGCCATTCCACGATCGCAGATGTTAAATTTTTTCTAACACTCTCTCCCATTGATGTCTATAGGAGAAAGCGTGCACGAGCACGTAAACTCAGCCCTTGGATTTTGTGTGGTATGGAGCTTATCGCACCATACCACACAGCACAAGAAGGTTTTTCAGTAACTCATAATGGCAGCGCTATGGAAAGTGCAATAACGCACATTTTATTGCGTTCCTTACACTCCCAGTATAGCGCAAAACTCGTAATCTAGCCGACTGGTTCTAGAGTTATCTGTTATTTTGCTGGGTGTTAACCTTTGCAGGTTATGCTGCTAGCAAATCCTGTGTTGGTCTATGCTGCTTTTAAAGCAGAGGATGTTATTGTCTCTGAGTGATGACATTTTGGTCAGATAGAATTCTTGCTGTTTTGTCATGACTCCACTAAGAATCTGTACCCAAGATTAAGATGAGTTCTCTTCATGTTCTGTATTTGCAGAGATTCCGTCATTTCATCTGGCTAGCTCTGAGCAAGTGCTTAAAATGGAGTCTTAATATTATTAGTTATCTTAGATGAGGGACCCGTATTTTGTTAGTGGTAAAGTCTCTCTCCCCAACACAATATCTCTAGTTGATTACTTTCATCCCTTATCTACATTCCTGTTCTAACAGTACCTTGTTCTGACAACTTCTTTGTCTGCTATTTTCGTCGCCCAGGGTGTCGCTCTCATGCTCTCCCGTCTGATTCACAGGTGGGTGGTTCTCTATGGCCTTTCTGCTGGTAAGTTAAAGTCCAGCTGCCATTCCCCTCGCAATTGTGCATCTAGTATGTATTTTGAGTCCTTGAATAGGTAAATGATTTGTGTCTGAGTGTTGGTGGGAAGGCTAAGTATGAAGGGTTTCCATTTCGTGATAAAGAGTTTCACTCTGCGTGTCATATCTCCTTGGGTGTCATTTTGTTTACATAACATTTGTTTCTTTTTTTTTATTTTTTATTATTATACAAAATACAAAACATAACAACAGCAAATTAAAACAAAAAAAAACAAAACACATAAATACAAAAGGCCACATAGATACTTAGACAAAACATACAATAACAATAACATATCCTGTCGTAGGATCCTTGACGATAATCCGTTACTCTTATGTTAAACTAGGGTTACTTAGTCCTTTTTCTTTCCAATTTAATATCACTTTCACTATTATCCGACAAAGTATCTATTTTAAACTACTTTCCCATATTTCCTTTGCCCCAATATATATCTCAATGTTTCCCTTTCCCATGAAATAATATTCTTCATTTAATATACAGTATATTCATTAACCTTGCTCACCCACTCTTCCTTTGTAGGGATATCAGATTTCCATTTTTTTAAATGATATTTTTTGCCCAATTAAACATTATCTGGTAAACAAGTCTCTTTGTTTTATCCATTTTATTATCTATATTGTTTAGTATTGTTGTTAAGAAATTATTTAAGTTATGATGTTTGGAACTCTTTTCTACCGTCATTAAGACCTGAGACCAAAACTTCTTGATATATGGGCAGAACCATAGCATATGTGATAGATTGCCTCTACCTCCACACCCTCTCCAACATCTATCATGTGTATGGGGGTAGATTTTTTTAATCCTGGTGCTCCACTACTCTTGCTGATACTGATGATTTAGCTGTCTGATGGAAAATATTATGCCAAGTTTTTACTTCTATCCTTTCCTCTAGTTCCTCTTGCCAATTCTGTATATACCTGGGGATTTTTGGCGATGTCGGGGAGCGGAGGATTAGGGGTTAATAACTTTTATTAGTCTTGGTGATGTTGAGGAGCGGCGGATTAGGGGTTAATAGGTTTATTTAGTGTCTGCGATGTTGGGGAGTGGCGGTTTAGGGTTTAATAACTTTATTTAGTGTCGGAGGGAGACGCATTAGGGTTTTTTAGACTAGTGGTTTATGTTAGGGTGTTAGGTTTTAACATAACTTTCTTTCCCACTATAGACATCAATGGGGTTGCATTACAGGGATTTGCCATTCCGCGATCGCAGATGTTAGATTTTTTTTATTATTATCTATATTGTTTAGTATTGTTGCTAAGAAATTATTTAAGTTATGATGTTTGGAACTCTTTTCTACCGTCATTAAGACCTGAGACCAAAACTTCTTGATATATGGGCAGAACCATAGGATATGTGATAGATTGCCTCTACCTCCACACCCTCTCCAACATCTATCATGTGTATGTGGGTAGATTGTTTTTAATCCTGGTGGGAGTAAGGTACCACCTTGTCAGGATTTTCAAATTTTGCTCTACTACTCTTGCTGATACTGATGATTTAGCTGTCTGATGGAAAATATTCTGCCAAGTTTTTACTTCTATTCTTTTCTCTAGTTCCTCTTGCCAATTCTGTATATACCTGGGGAGTTTTTCTATCCCATTCTGCAATAGTGTATATAATTTAGATAATAAATGTTTTACATTAATTTTAGCATTACATAGATTCTCAAAATTTGTAGGCTTCTTTAGTATCTTATCTTTGTCTATATGTGTATAGATGTAATAGTGTAATTGTGTATAAGGGAACCACCCTATTAATCCTATCATACCTTTTGTCCGTAATTCCTCTTGTGGGCATATCCGTTATATCTATTATCCTATATTTATTAGCTGTATTGACCCCTTTAAATTGGCCTTTTAGAAAGTTTTTTATTCTCCACTACCGATAGTAGAGGAGATGGGATAGAGGACAATTCTGGATTTTACTTCAAGAGTTGGTCCCAAGTCTTAAACGTTTCCCTTAATATACTAAACTGAATAATTCTTACAGCTCTCTCTCTTTTATTAATCCAGCTCTGGCTTCCTATGGATTGTTTATATATGATTTTACTTTCTAGCTCTACCCAACTCTTAGTCTTCTTTAAGATGCCACTCTTCCTTTGTATCATTGAGACTTGTCTATATTTCATTAAGTTAGGTAAACCTAGACCTCCTAATTTCCTTTTTCTAAACATCGTATCTTTTTTGATTCTTGGATGTATTTTACCCCATATATAATTATTAATTCCCCTTTGTAGATCTTCTATATATCTATTTGGTATCGGGATGGGTAGGGTCTGTAGTAAGTAGAGAAATCTAGGGAGAATGTTCATCTGAATCACATTTATTCTCCCTAGCCATGACATTTTTTATTAAACCATGATAATAGTTCATTAGTGACTGTTTTTTTTAATTTCCCATAATTTAATTGGAACATTTCGTTAACATTTTTTTGCTAGAAGAACCCCTAAATATTTCAGGGTGTCTACCTCTTTAAAGGGGAAATTTATGGCTATGTGACTCAAAGTTTCTATATCCCTATTCAGATTTAAAACCTCTGACTTGTTTGTGTTCACTAGGAAGTTAGAAAAAGAGCCATAGGTCTCCAGGGCCTTTAATAGTTCTTCTATTGATACAATAGGGTTGGTCACAGTCAGGAGGATATCGTCTGCAAATAGGGACATTTTATCTTCACTATTCCCTACTTTAATTCCGCTTATCTTCTTATTTTGTCTAATGTAAACCGCCAGGACTTCTATACACAGTACAAATAGCATTGGTGAAAGTGGGCACCCTTGTCTTGTGCCATTGGATATATCAAACGCGCTAGAGATACTACTATTAATTTTTATTTTTGCTGATGCAGATGAGTAAAGCGCCATTATTCTATATATTAATTTATGTCCAAAATTATATCTCTTAAATATTTTTGCCATGAAGGACCAGCTAACCCGGTCGAAAGCTTTTTCTGCATCTACAGAGATAAAAGAAAAAGGAATATTCTCTAATTGAGCATACTCTAATTAATAAATTCATATTTTTCACCGTATTCTCTGGCTTCTCTATTTTGTACGAACCCCACCTGATCTAGATGGATAATATTCCCCAATATTTCTCCTAGCCAATTAGCAATAATTTTGGCATAGATTTTTAAGTCTATATTTAAAAGTGAGATGGGTCTATAATTTTGGACTTCTTCTCTATTTTTGCCTTCTTTGGGTAATACTATAATTCTTGCATCTCCTTTGTGAATTTGCCCCCTTTATCTATTGACTCAAATAGAGCCAGCAGATATGGGGCAATCCTCTCAGAGAAGGCTTTATAATATTTTGCTGTGTAGCTGCCTGGCCCCGGTGATTTCCCCATTGGTAGCTTTTCAATTATTGACAGTATTTCCTGCAGAAGGATTGGTTCATCTAGTTTTGTCCTTTCTTGATCTGTAATTTTGCTTATATTGAGTTCTCCTAGGTACTTGTCCAGTGATGATTCCTCTGGGCTTTGTGTTTCTAAGTTATATAGTCTCTTATAATAGTTCCTGAATTGATTTACTATTTCATGATTATTTTTACACCAATTTTCCTTGTCTTTTTTTAAGCGGCATATATTATTATTTAGATCCTTTTTCTTAATGGCCCTTGCTAGTAATCTACCATTTTTGTCCCCTTCTGAATAGTATTTCCTTTTTAACCATAGAGCTTTTTTTATTGATCTTAGACCAATACTCTTATACTGTCCTTCTTTCCTTACTGAGGTTATCTAAAATTGTTTTATTTTCTGGCTTTTGTTTGTGGGCGTCTTCTAGCTCTTGAATTTTTTTGATATTTTTTTCTAGTATCTGCTCCTTTAACTTATTCTGGGTATAGTTTATTTTTATAAACTCCCCTCTTAAGACACATTTATGTGTCTCCCATAATGTTATAGGTGATATATCCTCTACATTATTAATAAGAAAAAATGAATCTTATGGAGGTAACTTTATCAATTTGGCTCTGGTCATTCAATATATTATCATCTAACCTCCAATTCATCTGACCCCTCTCTTTCTTTCCCCATTTCCCTTAAATTTTTACTGGGGCATGGTCCGACCATGTAATGGGGAGGATCTGTGCATTCTGAACTAGGTGTAGCCCTTTTATATTAGTACACAAGTAATCTAGACTGGAATAAGATTGGTGAGGGTTAGAAAAAAGGTATCTTCTTTTTCTTCAGGATGTAATACCCTCCAGATGTCATATAGTGCTACTTCTTTCAGGCTAAAATTTACTTGTTTTACTATATATTTTGCTACAGAGGAATCATTTTTGGAATTATCTATACCTGGATCCAATGTAATATTAACGTCTCCTCCGAGAAACACAACTCCTTCCTGAAAATCCACCAACGGTTAATTAATTTCTTAAAAAATACATTTTGTTTAGCATTTGGGCCGTATATATTGAAAATTGTTATGGGTAAGCCTTGCATAGTGCCCTTGATGCCTATGTATCTCCCCTCCTTATCTTTAACTTGATCTTGTAGCTGAAACAATATTTTTATATGGAGAAGAATACAGACCCCATTCATCCTGACCCTGTCCGATGCCATATAACATGATGTATATTTATTATTAGTAAACCTAGGTTCCTTATTCCTTTTAAAATGGGTTTCTTGAATCAGAATAACCATTCCTTTCAATCTTTCCATTTCCCTCAACGCCACAGTTCTTTTCTCTGGGGTATTAAGCCCCTTAGCATTTATAGAGATAAATTGAATGTTGTCTATTTACCCTTTTAAGTCTTGGATCCCTAATAAGAGTATATATTACTTCTCCTGCAACCTGGATACATACAAACATAACATAAAACTTCTTTCCTAAAAAACTATTCCATACCCTTTGCCTATTGCATTAATAAACAGATCGTGAGGATAGATCTAGAAGAGGAAACCTAAGACTCAAAGGTGTCTCAGAAGAAATTAAGACAGAGTCTTTAAATAAATTGGTCAAAGGCCTGATAGTATTTCTGATACCTTACTTAACAGAAGAAAAAATTAAAATAGAAAGATTACATAGATCAGCTCTATCAAAAATGACAGGCAGGATGAGGGACATCATACTTAAGCTACAAGATTTTGAGTTAAAGGAAAAAATCTTGAGTAGCCATCGTGTCAATATTAATTTCCTAGCCTGAAAAATCGTGTTGAATGCGAATAGTGTGTTAGTTGTAAGTGCTACCTGGATTTGCAGGAAGAGTATGGTTTTGGGAGATAGGTTTATCTTATCAGTAGTGAGTAGGTGTAGCTATTTCTGTTTCATGTCCCAGAACTTGGTCAACCTTGGGCATTTTATCATCACATTTACAATGTCTGGGTCAGGGTGTGAACATCTTGGACATGTACCAGGGGCGTTTGGGTTCCATTTGCAAAAAAAAGCTTGGGAGTTATATATGTGTTGTGTAGGAGTTTTGTGTGGGACTCTCTAAAAAAAGCTTTGTGTGATATGGGTTTCAGTTATTTCTTGATTAAGGAGTAGGTTCCATGTTCTCATGAGGTGTGCCCTTATGGACTGGTTACATGAATCCTGAAGTAGATTATATGTGTGTGCAATAGATTTCACCCCCCCTTTAGCTAAGGTTTTAAGTTTATAAATGTCGCTGTCTATCGTTGGCATGTTGTATCTTAGAAGGTCCATAACATAGTGACGCATTTGTAAGAAGGCGAAATGGTGGGTACTGGGCAGATCGAATTCCCCTTGAAGTTCTCGAAAAGATTTTATGATTTGTCCATCCCTTGAGAGAACCTGTCTTGGCGTTTTTAATCCCTTTCTCGCTCCATTGTCTACATGTTTTTGTGGTAAAACCTGCTGGAAAGTCTGGGTTGCCTTGAAGGGGTAAATAGAAAGTGTGTCTGTGTGTAATTTCCAGTCTTTTGCATACTTTCCACCATGCCTTAATGGGTTAGTGTAGTAAAAGAGCATCTTTCACAATTGCCTCAGCCTGTGAAGATGTCATATTTGGCAGCATAGTTAGGGACCATGGTGTAATAAGTTGCGCCTCCAGTCTTGTGTTTGTGAAGTGGTCTTTGTGTAGGAACCAGTCTATTACATATTTTGTCAGTGCTGCCCAATTATAGTGCTCAATATTAGGTAGCCCAAATCCTCCCAGGGTTACTGCACACGTCATTTTGGAGAAACCTATTCTGTGGTTTTTTTTGTTCCATACAAAGGTTAAGATCGCCTTATTGAGGGGTTTGAGGTCTTTTCTGTGAATGAGCTTTGCAAGCATATGTAGGGTGTATAAGAGTCTGGGGAAGAGAATTATCTTAACCAGACCAACCCGACCCGAAAGGTTGAGTGGGAGGTTCTTCCAATTGATTAGGCTTTGCTTTAGCTCTCTAAGCAAAGGTCCGAAGTTATTATCGTACCAATGTCTAGGGTCTTTGGTAAGAGTTATACCTAAGTATTTATATTTATTGTTGACTAATTTGAAGTTAGATATTTGGGGTATGGATGGGTTTTGATTGTAAAGCCATAATAATTCTGATATTTCTTTGTTTATCTGGTATCCTGAAACTTTGTACGTATACAACATAAAAAGCCCAATAGTCATCATTTTACAGTCTCTTTTCTAGTCTAAAGAACATAATGTCGTAAAAGGATTAATAGGGTACTGGACTATAAGACATCATCATTAAATCCTTAAAACCTTCCAAATTATCTCAAGATGGAGAGCCGAGGTTTGTGAGTCAATATATAAAGTCTCGGATGATGTTTCATACCAGCTTTCTACCTTCATATACTTTATAGAGACTAAAAGAAGTCTCAAGTTGTTTTTTCTAGAAAGATTTTTTCTAGAAAATTTTTAGAGCATGCAATTTTAAACAACTTTCCAATCTTCATTATTATCTATTTTGTTTCATTTTCTTGGTATCATTTGTTGAAAAGCAAACCTAGGTAGGCTCAGGAAAAACAATGCACTACTGGGAGCTAGTTGCCAATTGGTGGCAGCACTTTTATGCCTAATGTCATTGATTCACTCAGGTATTCTGCTAGCTCCTAGTAATGCATCCCTGCTCGTTTAACAAAGGTTATCAAGAGAATGAAGGAAATGTGATAATCAAAGTAAATTGGAAAGTTGTTACAATTATTTGTTCTATCTGAATTATAAAATAAAATTTTTGGTTCATGTCCCTTTAAGTTTTTTTTTGTACAGTCTAACTGTGCAAATGGTGGTAACAAAACAATTTGACCTTTGACCTTACTCTCACAGAGCCCAATAAAAGATCTATACAATGTGTCTTGAAAGGCTTTTTTCAAGCTTTTCAAATTCTAGGTCATTCTAGTTTATAATAAACCATAAGGAGCCAGATAATTGCTTAGTTTTATCGTAGCATTGCACTGTATACTCACCAAGTCTTTATTCAGAGAATTTAGCAGACAGATAACAATACTTCACAACACATTTTTCTTGCAGCTGTAGCATCTTAAAGACCCATTCTGGTCTCAGCAAAGTGTAGCTTTTTGCATGGATATTTTAGTGGTTTTTGCACATGATCAGCTCATATAGTATTGTTAAAAACTGCGTGTAAGGCTCACCAAGTTCCATATTGCTGTGTACATAAGTAGTGGAACACAATGACACTGATTCATGGTAAAAAAAAGTAATACAGACACATAACACAAGATAATACAAATGGCTTACAATATACAGAGAGCTTAAATAAATAAGGTATGATGTAGCTTGTCATGTGGATTGTAGGTACAGCAGTGAGATACGGCAGTTCAAGATCTGTTTTGTCAGGATAATGAACAATTTACAGAGAAGAGATGGTAAGCCTCTCTGTGATGGATACCCCGGCTATCCTGACTAGGTAGCTCCACCAAATGGGTCGTGCTTTCCCCCTGCCGACTGCAGCTATGTAGCTGGCAAGTGACCACAGCCTGTAGCCACCCCTGATGCCCAACAGCACTAGTATTCAGGGTCCCACCCTGTGGCAGACACCAGCTGCCCAGACTAGGTAGCTCTTCCAGATGGTCCTTCCTCTCCCAGACAAGGAGCCTCTATGTAGCGGAGAAGAAGTGATTTAGCAGGAGCCCACCCAAACAGTGGTGTCACATACATCAAACACTCAGATACACACACACACACACTCAGACACAATTAAACACACACTCAGATGCACACACAAACACTCAGAAATACACTCACAAAAACACACACAAAAACACTCTGACACACACACACAAACATTCAGGCACACACACACACACACACACAAACACTCAGGCACACACACACACACAAAAACACTCAGGCACACACACACACACAAAAACACTAACACGCACACAAAAAAACACTCAGACATGCATACAAAAACTCAGACACACACACATACAAAATATGTAAACTGCACTGCATTAATTATAAAGCTCATGCCTAGAGCTGCTCCCAGGCTCAGCAGAGCATCAACTAAAATATAAACAGTGCACTCTAAAAATAAATCACTGACGAAAAGGTTTAGGCGCGCAAACTATCAAAATTCTGCTCTCTGACTCTGTTCCAAGTCTGTCAGTGCACAGCCCTGGGCCGCATGTCACTGAGCAGTGAGCACAGATAGGCAGGCAGGTTTAGGCTAGCAGCGCAACTTTGCAAGCCCCACGGC
>CAJPDP010276331.1:0-10267 GCA_905336975.1 Bombina variegata variegata
TGTACCTTCAAGACTCGTAATACCGGGCGTTAAAAAAGCAGCGTTAGGACCTCTTAACGCTGCTTTTTTAACCTAACGCACAACTCATAATCTAGCCATTAGATTCCCCGACCTAAGGTAATAAAAGCGCTCCATCAACAAGAAGTGGTCTACTAGTGCTCTCCACTCTTGTTCAGAAGGAATATTGGGGGATTTCCAATTTCTTGGGATCAATTGCTTCACTGAATTAAGTAGGATTTGGAAAAGGTGTTTCCTGATCCTACAGGTAATTTGGGGCCTTTCATTAAGCAGTGTTATATCTGGAGTGAGAAGTATTTGTTAGCTTAAGATTGAGTTAATGTTGTTTGCTATCATTCCCCAATAGGGCTCTAACTTACTACACTGCCACCAAATATGGAGGAAGGTCCCTCTCTGCCCACACACCCTCCAACGCTTATCATTTGCTTTGCTAAACATATATTGAATTCTTGTAGGTGTCAAGTACCAGCACATCATGATCTTAATATTTGTTTCTAATGCTTTGTACGAGTGTGCTGATTTTGTTAGTGATTTAAATCTTGCCTTCCAGGTTTTACTGGATGTTTGGGAGTTCAACTCCCTATCCCATCCTCCAACATAGCTAGGTAGTGTGAAGTTTTTGCAGTTTAAAAGCAATTTATAGAGGACAGATATGAGTTTCTTGGGAACTATGCTGCTTGTACAAATTTTTTCAAATGCAGTAGGGACACGTGTCATATTGTTATTGTGCTTGTGTCTAAGTATAAAATGAGAAATTTGATGGTATCTTATCCATGGTTTTAGAAAGCCGTCTCCTAGGTGCTGCTCTATTTGGGTTTTGGGTAGAGGCTTCCCATTATGAGTCAAAAGATGGATGGGAAGAGCTTTAATTAACTCAGTTTTGATTGCTCTCTGGGACTCTCTGCCTGCTGGGAAATCTTGTAGATTAAGCAGGGTAGTCAGAGGGGAGTACTTGGTTGATAGTGTAGGGTAATTCTTGTGCAAGTGAGTCCAATCTAGCCAGGCCATGTTTACAGTTGAGGATAGAGAAATTATTGATTTATGAGCTACATCTAGGTTCCATCATAGTACTCCCAAGTTGTTTGTGTTTGTCATGTCATTCGCAAGTTGTGTCCAACTCCTACAAGTGTCAGTACTAGAGGTGGTCCATTCAACCACTTTTTGTAAGGAAATTGCTTGTTTATATGTCATCAAATCTGGCACCCCTAGGCCCCCCTCTGTTGTCAGTTTATATAAAGTTTGTTTAGATATCCTGGGAGGCCTACGCCTCCATATATAATCATTACTAATGGCTTGTAAGGTATAAATATCATGCAATGCACCTGTTAGAGGTAAGGTTTGCATCAAGTAAAGCGCCTTTGGTAAAAGTGTCATTTTTACAGCTTGTAATCTCCCCAGCCAAGATAAATGCTTAGGCAGCCATTCTGAGGTAAGTTGTCTGAATTCCCCTATCAGTCTTCCATAGTTTAGCTTACGTAATGTGATAGGGTCCGGGGAAAGGTGAAGTCCCAAATATTTTAGAGATACTTTTTGTAATTTGAATGGGCAAATTTGTAAAATTTCATTTATTATTTTATGGGATAAATCCAAGGTGAGTAGTTCTGATTTCTTAAGGTTTATCAAAAAGTTAGATACCTGGCCGAATCTGGTTAGTTCCTTTAGCACCTCAGAGAGAGAAGTAGTTGGATTGGTAAGCGTCATTAGGACGTCGTCAGCAAACATTGCCAATTTATAAGATCTCTTATTCACACACAACCCACTTATACCGGAATTTAGTCTTATGTTAATGGATAGTGGTTCTAAGGATAATTTTTAATAGACTATTCCTTTAACAATTATTTGGAGGGGGCTAACCCATCATCAGCCACCTATTAACAATGGACATAAAGGTATTTCATTTGATAGATATTTGTTAGTATGATCAGTCAGTTGTTTTGTTAGTATGATCAGTCAGTCGGGTATGATCAGTCAGTTGTTTTGTTAGATCTAACATAATTACACAGATATTAGTTATTAAATTAGGGGGGCTGGCCCTCCAAATCAAAATTATTTCAGACAAAAAAATCATTCAGTCTAATAGATATTTGTTAGATCAGGTTTGGTCAAGTCTTTATTACATTACATTTAACAAGCTAAACCTGGTATTAACAATTTTTTTGGGGGGCTAACCCACCATCAGCCCCCCTTAACAAAAAAAAATGGATGAAAAGTTATTTAATGTGATAGATATTTGTTAGATCAGTTATGATCTGTGAGTTGTTAGATCTAACATAAATTACAGATATATTAGTTATTAAATTGGAGGGGCTGGCCCCCCAAATCAAAATTTGTCCACAATATCGAGGGCAGAGTGTAGCCGTGCAGGAACATGGCTGCACCTTGAGAAAGCTCCGTAGCATATCCTAAGTCTACGACTCGATTCTGAAGCTATAAGGAGGGGGAGACGCCTGTCCTACAGCTAGACTGATGAGGCTATCATACGGGAACACCATCAGCCAAAAATTATAGTTTCACTAAAGAAATTGCGAAGATCCGTAGCAGAAAAGAAAAACCGGTGACCTCCTGAGGAGCGGTGAGAGGGCTGACTGGATGGGATAGACGACACTACAATTCTAACACCCGACTGCTACCCGACATACACCTGTTACAGTAAGGAGCCCTGTCACGCCACTCAAGACCTATTGGGTGCTAAACATCACAATCGCTGCCATAGCCCACTCCATGTGGCACGTTGTTGGGAACTTGCGGGCCTTGGAGAAAGAGTTGGGAGGCTGAGAGAACCTGCCTGCATTATTTTCCTTCCTGCCTTACCGGCTCTGGCTACCCTGCTTGCAATAATTAGCCAGTGGCCGTCCTCGGACACATCTGGATAGTTACAGTCACGTTGTAGCTTTGACACGGCCTATGTGACGCACCTGGAGCAGTGGCCTATACAAACAAAACAGAGTGAGTACTGCTCCTTCCTTCCTAGTGTGTATGATACCTTGTGGGGCTAAACCCCTTAGAAGATAGTTTTACTGGCAATCCTGTAGAATATACACCCAAACTACTGTAGATATTACATCAGGCTACATTGAGGGACATATTATGCCAGATGTTATTATTGGCCTACTTGTGATTTACCGGTGTGGGTCCTTTGGGGCTATGAAGCTATTTAGGGATAATCTGTCCCCAATGGACACTTACAATCCCACTATCATAATATAATAAGATGGATCGAAGACTGGTTAGCGCCCCATTGTGACCTGGGTCTTTTAGGAGCTGATATTAGGCCTTCACAGCTCTCTGATGGCATTTAAAAGAAATGCTAAACTGGAGAAAAAATTGGCAGCTACACCATCTAATACTATGAATTCCTTCTTCCACAAGCAATACTCTGATGTTACAGATCAACTTCTGGTTCACAATAACGACCCCCATTCATCAGACTTTCAGCCTCTGACCCCTTCTTTATGGACAGACTAACTGACACAGATCTAGTCCACTATCTCACTGCTCCCATCCAAATCTGACCTTGCTGACCTGAAAACCTTTATTAAGGCAGAAATGTCCTCCCTAAGAAAAGACATCAACGAAATGGGGTCCAGATTGGAATGCTTAGAGGAGGGTCAGGATTCCTTAAATAATATAGAATCCAACTCTAATCACCAGCTGACAGGCCATGAATTCCTCATACAATCTCATCAATTAAAAATTGAAGATTTGGACAATAGGAACAGGAGAAGCAACCTGAGGATCCGAGAGGTTCCAGAAGAGGCCACAAGGGAGTCCTTGCCCTCATATCTCTTACAGTTATTTGAATATATTATACCAACCTTAAAGCTCACTGAAACATCAATGGAAAGGGCCCACAGGGCATTGAAACCCATGCCGAACCCTCCCAAACCACCGAGAGACATCATTATTTGGACAAGGAGGCAATATGGAAACAAGTTAGACTACAGCGTGAAATTAAATTCCAAACCTACAGTGTCCTGATTTTTCAAGACATCTGCCCTGCCACTATTGAAAAGCGGAGAGAAATCCGCTTTATTACACAAGTCCTGCAGGAAAGAAAAGTGAAATATCGCTGGGGGTTTCCCTTCAGCCTTATAGTCCAGAAAGAAGGCAAGACACACATATATAAGGATCTGGATGATCTAGACTCTTTTTCTCAGGGTCTCAACCTTACATTTCCACAACCAAGCCCATCTACATCGCAAGCTTCCTCTTTTCATTGTGAGGCTGCTCCCCATTCTCAGAGGCCACAGTGGTCTACCGTCAACCACAAGAAGAAAAAAATAGAGGATCTCGTGGCTCCTACATGAAATATGACATATTTCTAGAGAAGCTTCCTTATCATATTTAAGTCAAGGAGAGGCGACCACCTGGATCTTCAATACATGGTCTGATAAGTATGTATTGTTAAAAACTGTACCAGTGTCTCACCTCTTGTTACAGGCATGTGCCGCTTGTTTTTCTCTCAGCAGACACAGATGAAGACTGAATTGCTGTTTTTGTTTGATGTTAAGTTGCCTGTTTATGTTTAGTTAACTTGTGCCACATAACACACTATTAGTCTTAGTGATCAGTTAAATTTTCATAGATATTATATTCCGCTGAAGCATCTCAGCCCTCCAACACATGACTGGATATATATGTTGTGTTGGTTATGTACCAATGTTTCACTTTTTATCGCCTGTGTCGCTTGTTTTCCTTAGCAGACACAGAAGAAGACTGCATTATTGTTATAAATTAATATGACATATCCTGTTGGTGTTTAGTTAGCTTTTGATATATCATACACTATATCCTAATACATCCTCATACATTATATCCTAATAGGCTTATTATATAATAGACCTGTAACCCTCATATCCTTATACGCCCCTAACACTGACCAACACTCCTTTATGAAAAAAGTCTCTAATCATATACTAGACCACCAGAAAGGAGTTCTCATTATGTGCGGAGATCTTAATGTTGCATTAAACCCGGACTTGGATTGTTCGTCACGTCAATCCTCGACCCCTTTATCCCAGATTACCCAAATTAATTCTCACCTTAAGCGTATTGTTCCACAAAACGTTTGGAGAGTACTTCACCTCCAACTCAGGGATTATTCATTTTACTCATATCCCCATGGGATATACACTATAATCAACTATATATTCTCTGATGTGGGCGGCTTGTCGCTTTTTAACTCTGCAAGAACTCGACCACTAATGTGGTCAGACCACACCTCAATTGTTAGCTCCCTGTCTTGGCCATCTAAGCCTATAAAAGATTTCATCTGGAAATTAGATGATTTTTTTACTAAAAGACGCACAGACTATTTTAAAAATTTCTAAGGTAATAAATGAATACTTCCAGCTTAATGAAAACCCAGAAACATCCCCGCAGATTCTGTGGGAGGCTCATAAAAGTGTTCTCAGAGGCAAACTGATGGCCATACAGGCTCATATCAATAGAACCAAAAGAGAACTCACCAAGACGATCTTCCTTAATATACATACAACGCCTAGAGTTTGGTCACAAGCAGTCCCCATCAGATAGGGAACTATTATCAGACCTTACATTTGAAAGACAAAAACTAGCACCACACTTAGCCAAAGAACATAAAAGACAAGCTTTGTACAGGCAACAAAAATATTATGAAGGACGTAATAAGTCAGGACGTCTATTAGCTAGATATCTCAAACATAAGGCACACAGGAAATATATCTTGCAAATTAAGGATGGAAAAGGTTGCTTACACAGGTCTACACAAAATATCGCACACACCTTCAAAATGTATTTCCAGAAACTATATAACTTGCAAAACACATCCACTAGACATGCAGGAATCCCTACGACAAGACCACAACTTATAGATAATTTCCTTAAAAATTTGAAGCTACCGAGGGCGGAGCCAAGCCGTGCAGGAACATGGCTGCACATTAGGAGAGCTCCGTAGCAGCTAACACTCTCCTCCACACTAACAAGGGATAGGGGCAGCTTTAAACAATATCCCCACACTGTCAAGCACTCTGCGAACCTGGTTCTGGCAATAATTATACCCCTCACTCGTGATCGTGAGCATGAACGGAAGACCGGGATTCCTGATAGGTACCGGGGGCGCCATCTTAGTTGCGCTGCCACATCCTCACTCTAACATTGCCTTACCCGCCCCGGTAATACCAACGCTCGAGGAGGGCTAGTTCTAGCAGCAGCTTAGGTGAGATCGAGGCCAAACACGGAGGAAAGGAGACGGTGAGAGGCTATAACTTAGGCCTAGCTGCTCAGAGTCCCGGAGGCCACGTGGTCAGTTCCGGTTAACCGCAGCACCAGGTCTGAAGGTTACACAAGTACTTAAGCACTGAGAGCCATTGTTGGGGGGAACTGAGACCCTGGGATAGCTCCAAGGAGGGTTGGAGGTGGGGGCCTGGATGTGCTAACTAACAGTTCCAGACTGCAAAGGCGCTAAAAATATTTCCCTGATCTAACAGACGCCAATATTGCCTTCCCTGTTACAACAATGGCTTGATATTGAAATTAGCCTAGAGCCTGCTCTACTGCTTGGAGGTCCACACTCAGCACTATAACTGGGCCACTTGGGTTTTTTCAGCGAACTGTAATAATGACACCAAAGAAGGGTCAGAAATTAGACAAAACCCCTAAGACCCAAACACAGACTCCTTCTGTGTCCACCTTTTTTCAGGCCTCTGACTCCTTAAATGAGACTGTAAACATGCAAAGAGGTACATCTGGTGCAGCGAGAGCTCAGGGGTCAGCTTCTACCCAACAAGATCCCCTGCAGGCAATTCAGGGGAAACTTTCGACCTTACCATCAAAATCTGATTTGGAATCGCTTAAAACTTTTATAAAAGAGGAGATAGGAGATCTTAAAAAGGACTTAAATGAGATGGGCTCCAGGATAGCGTACCTGGAGGAAGGACAGGAGACTCTCAATAATCTTGTAAGCTCAAACACACAGCAAATCAATATACAAGACTCAATGGTCCAGTCCTTGCAAGACAAAATTGAGGATCTGGACAATCGTGGCCGCAGAAACAACCTGCGCATACGCGGCATACCGGAATCCATCTTGCAAGACCAGCTAAAAGCCTACCTCAGAGACCTATTCCTCCACCTCCTGCCAAACTCAACGCCGATACCCAGTGAAGATATTGATAGGGCCCACAGGGCACTGCGCCCCATACCCAGACCACCTCAGCTACCTAGAGATGTGGTCATGGTTAGATCTTCTCGCTGAGAGTGTCACTCTTTTCGCTGCCTAATTACACCAGCTCCACTGCTTAGTGGTACACCGGGTCTAGGCTTAATCTTTCTTTTACCAATTAAGTTGTTTGGGAGACCTATTAAAAGGTCTCTGCCCCCTCAGTAACTCCTGTGCTGCACGATAAAGGAAGAGGTGGAAAAGAAACAACAACGGATCTCTATCCGTGGGAGTTGGTAACGTATATATTAACTGGATCAATGACTACTTAGGGGGAACCCTAGACTAAACAATCTTTAAGCAGAAAATGTTGATACCATTCCTGTTATAATCTTTTGTTTTTAAGATTTTCCCCCGTAGAGCTGTTTTTCAAGAATCGTCCGGGGAGTGGCGTGTACCCAGCTGGAACTTTATTCTAAGTACATTGAAAGTATGAATAGTTACTGTTCTTCAAATGCTACCTAATATAAACAACTACAATTGCAATATGGTTGGGTGCCCTCTGCTCCCGGGGGAGGTTTACAAAGATCCATCATATCCTCCTCCTTTCTTAATGGGTTAATTTGTTGCAGAGACTTCCGGACACTAGATATTTGCCTGATGTTTTGGTCTGCATAGAGTGTAAACATCTCGATAAATAAGTGAATACAGTGTAACCCCCTCCCCACATTACTTTTAATAGTTCATTTCTAGAAGGAGAGTCTGTAATGCTGCAATTCTCCCCTCCAGTTTAAATGGTGTACACCGTGGAGAGTTATACACCGGTTAAAAATGTTTTCTTTTCTTTGTTTTGCTGTTATTGAAATGCTAATTCTTTGCCTTGTTGCAAGTTTGTCTATCAATTATTGCATGGTCGCAGTTATGTCACTAAAGATTAGATCTGTTCAGGTGATGGTAGCCTCTACTAGTTATCATATACTTTCCCCCTTAAGTAATGAATAACAATCCGACACTCATTAAGATTATATCCCACAATGTTAAAGGTTTCAATGCTCCTCAAAAACAAACAATGGCCTTGAGAGACTATAGAAAATGTAAAGGTGATATCTTGTTTCTTCAGGAGACCCACTTTAAAAGAGGCTTCAAACCCAGGATACCCCTGGGGAAATTTGGGCGGGTTTTTCTTTCCTCCCATTCCACTAAACACAATGGAGTAGGTGTGTTAATTAAAAAAAATCTTCCTTTCCGAGACACTTCAATACACAGAGACAAAGAGGGACGGTATATTATTATAGTTGGGACTCTTTTCCACAAACCAATAACCTTAATCAATGTATATGCTCCAAATAGCGACCCCTCCCCCTTATTTCATCAACTATGCAACAAGGTCCTGGAAGTCTCCAGGGGTAGTCTGATTATTGGGGGGGACTTTAACCTGGCCCTTGACCCGTCCTTAGACTGTTCCTCAGGTACGTCTTCAGTACCCAATAAAATGCTTAGACAGGTGAAATCCGCCCTATCCCAATTAGCAGTCCATGACCCATGGAGGCAGCAGCATTTAACCACAAGGGACTTCACGTTCTATTCCAACCCCCCTCAGGTTTATACCAGAATTGACTATTTACTTACTGATGTTACCAGCTTATCGCTTATCACACATACCTAAATATCCCTCATAACTTGGTCGGATCATGCTAAAGTTAGTTGTCAACTTCGCTGGCCCACCTCCCACCCCACCAACACCAATTGGAAATTTGACGACTCATTACTTAGGGATCCCCAGATATACCTTCAATTACAAAAAGCTCTAATAGACTACTTTCAGATAAATGACACCCCAGGTACTTATATTCAGCACATTTGGAACGCACACAAGTGCGTTATAAGGGGGGAGCTTATTGCTTTAAGGGCAGCCAAACTTAAACAAAAAACTTATATCTGAACTCATTGCTCGAGGACCTTACCAAACTACAAGAAATCCATATAAACACCCCAAAAGCCCCTTGCTACTAGAGAGTATAACCCACAAACGTAATCAGCTCCGCCTTCTAATGGGAACAGAGGCCAAAAATAAAGCCTTATTTCTTAAAAAGATATTTTACGAGGGGGCCAACAAGCAAGGGAAAATGCTGGCGCGTCAGCTTAAAAGAAAAAAGAATAAGCAATTTATCATTGGTGTCTGTGGGCCCTCGGGTGTATTACAATCTTCCACCAGTGACATTGCACTCGTCTTTAGGGAATATTATGATAAACTATATAACTTACATAAAACAACTAGAACACCTAAACCTGCTGATATAACTAACTATTTGTCCCAGACACCTCTACCTGGACTAACAACTGACCAAAGTATAGATTTGGATGCCCCATACACAATAGAAGAACTTTTAGAAGCAATAGCTTTACTGCCCTCAGGGAAGGCCCCAGGCCCAGATAGGTTCAGAAACGCCTATTACTCCCTATTTAAAGAAATAATAACCCCCTACTTACTAAGGTACTTCCAGAGCATAGACGATAACAGAACTTTCCCTCCAAGCACATATTTCGCTAATTCTAAAGCCCAACAAACCCCCAGATCAGGTCTCAAACTACCGCCCGATCTCCCTCATTAATACAGATATAAAAATGTTCGCAAAAATCATGACAATCCGTATCAATAAACTCCTCCCTAGCTTAATCCATAAAGACCAAGTCGGTTTTGTCCCTGGTTGAGATGCAAGGGACAACACCGTTCGAAATGCCCACTTAATCTGGCACATTAATAAGAGTCTCACTCCGGCAGTCTTCATTTCAACAGATGCCGAGAAGGCATTCGACCGTGTTAATTGGTCTTTTATGAGAGCCACCCTGGAGGCCCTTGGTTTTGGCTCCACTTCCCATCACCGAATTTTCTCGCTCTATGCATCCCCTAGCGCCAACATTATTGTTAATAACACCCTGTCCCCGCCGATTGAGATTAGCAACGGCACTCGGCAAGGGTGTCCCCTATCGCCCCTACTTTTTGTATGTCTCGTAGAGACTCTGGCGTCTCGAATAAGGAATAATCCGTAAATAACAGGGATCTCTATTGCAGTGTCTTTCAACCAGTGTGCCATGAGAGATCCTCCGGTG
>CAJPDP010276416.1:0-10016 GCA_905336975.1 Bombina variegata variegata
ACCAAAAATGGGCCGGCATCTAAACTTACATTCTTGCATTTCAAATAAAGATACAAAGAGAATAAAGAGCATTTGTAAATTAGAAAGTTGCTTAAAATTGCATGCTCTATCTGAATCACAAAAGAAAAAATTTGGGTACAGGGTCCCTTTAATGGAACATTTTCGGAGATACATTCTCCTTTATCAGCATGTCAAACCAATGTGAAATACACTCTTATATAGTGATATAGAAACACATAATCACACATAGTGAATACCTCCTTCTCAAATAGTTTTGCCAAACTGCTGTATTGGAACGCAAACCTGCGTTTCACCATCTTGTGAAACCGAAAGTGTCCATACGTCACTTCTGGTGGAAAAAAAATCCACATCTATATTACAAGCTGCATAACCCAAAACATTGAATAAACGACTTGTATATAAAAAAAATGCATATTTATAGCATTGTACCTTTGTTATACATAATCAATGATGATAAAATAAGTAATTATTACCCTTAGGTGAAGTGCAGATAAATCCGCAAAGCACCATTTGTTTGTCCGGTAACTATGGTTACAAACCGAAACCGATATTGACAGCACTGTTTATACAGCTCACTTGTGATATGTCTGATGTTACCTTTGAGACAGGTCATCACTTTATCACAGCCTCAGACATAGGGATCTCTTTGCATCCCTCTCACTCTTCCTGTGTTAATTGACAGATGCAAGCATGACCATTTGGTATAGACCTAGTCGCAAGTCAGAGCAGCTAATGTGTATGCTGTAACCATGGAGACAATAACATATTTACTATGTCACATCCAATACAAATTCAGGGGTCCTGGTGGTACATCTAATGCTACCCATAATACTAATGCGATCCCATTGTGTATTATTATATGTGCGTGGTGCTAGCATTAAATTCCACAAGTTAACCAAATTCCGAGTGCTTATGATCACCAAGTCATTAAGCAATGCCCAGGTGCTAGATACGCATATTGACTTAATACATTCTAAACATATATACAATGTAGTAACAGACTATCTGCTTATAAACTCACTTAAAAACAAAATCAAATGCAGACACCTTGTTGCAATGTGTCCTGCTAGTGCCCTATTAGGCATAGACTAATTTATATACTTATCTCATGAACTGGACTTACGTATTGCTTTTTGGGAAGACCATAATGCATAAAGACTACTTGGCCCACATTGTATACTGTAAGTATCTAGAATGCCAGCTGGGGTATAAGTTCCACCTTCAAGATGTACCTCTATTCACACACAGGCTATAAATGTTGTGACAATACCCCCAAAGAATAGATAAATAATCATATGAATGGATTATGGTGAATAAATAAAAATAACCAATTTATATGACAAAGATTCTAAGGATGTTTAAATGTACATATAGTTGAGTGACCGCTCTTTTTAGCCCCCTTCCTTAGGTTACTTAAATGTGAAACTCACACAGATGCACCCCTTTAGGGGTGTCATTGTCGGGTACTTCCGCCACATCTGGCCCATGTATCTCCCTTAACCCTTAGGAGTTCTGGCTCAAGAGACTGCACCCCCGGTGTGTCATACACATCCCATCATAGAAAGACCCATACCAAGATGCCCAGTGCTAGGTATACCTCAGATTCTTCTGTGTTCAAGAAAGTGTAACATAAAGAGTGACTTCACACCCAATTCTGTTTCTGCAGCAGTGTCTGGGGCTTATTCAGGCTCCAAGCACATACTGGTTATTGGTACTCCAAGGGTGTCACACCCTTACATGGTAGGCATGTGTCCCCTATTTCCCAATTAGGGCCCACAATGTAAGGATTTGCACCCCAGGTCTGTGTCCTCATCTTGACTTATATCAGTAGTTTAAAGCTTGGTGCCAAATTCAGTCCATCTGGGTATACCATGCCCAGTCTGTAGATCCACTGGGCTTCGCGGATCAAGAGTGCTTTGTTCCTATCGCCCCCCCCTGAATTTGTATTGAATGTGACATAATAAATATGTTATTGTCTCCATGGTTACAGCATACACATTAGCTGCTCTGACTTGCGACTAGCCCTATACCAAATGGTCATGCTTGCATCTATCAATTAACACAGGAAGAGTGAGAGGGATGCAAAGGGATCCCTATGTCTGAGGTGATGATGACCTGTCTCGAGTGTAACATCAGACATATCGCAAGTGAGCTGTGTGATTATGTGTTTCTATATCACTATATAAGAGTGTATTTCACATTTATTTGACATGCTGATGAAGGAGATTGTATCTCCGAAAACGTTCCATTAAATTTTTGCTTTGTTTTCTGCAAGTCTCATTATGTATCTGTTTAGCCCCGCAGCGGTTTTCCAGTTCCTAAAGACATAATACAATATTAATCCCTTAGACATACCTACAATCTTTAAAACTAAATAAATAAATATTTTTTAAATATATGTCTGTGGTGTAAACAAAATAAAAAAAGAAAAATACTATCTAGCAGAAGCGTGCTCTGAACTAATTGCTTTTGAAGTTTGTCATCTTTTGTACTGACATTACATAAAGAAGTATTATATTATCCATCAGACACACAAGTTATCTATCTATGCAAAGAAAATTATATAAAGATTTGTAACTAAAAATATATGTTGTACTTTTTAGGAAATTAGACATAATTTAAAAGAAATTATATTATTTTGAAAGTGCAGGGTATAATTACTAACATATTAATAGTCTATTATTTGAATGATTACCTCATTTAAACATTTTTTGATGCAAAATTTTTGCAAAGTTCATTATATAGGTGAACATTTACTAATGAGATGTTAAATCCAAATCAGTGATCTTTAATAAACGCAATGGATGATTAACAAATTATTTTGTGTTTTGTGCAATTTATTAGACTCTTAATAATAATATTATGATCATTTCTAAATTGCACGTTATTATTTACTGCAGTGGAACTTCTGTTGTTGATGTTGTTCCCATCAGATCTCACTTAGGCTATCAGACAAATTCCCTAAACATTAAGCTTGTCCATTACTCCATTATATTAAGGCCTTGGTTGTTTCATCGAGGCACCTTATTTCTTTCTTTTAAAACTGGTAAGAATTTGGTTGTGATTCCCTCCTTCCTCATGCAGTTCATCATAGTTATTTAAACTTTGTTTATCTCTATGTGCAAAATGCTTATTCTTTTTTGAAAAATATATTTAATGGGTGCACGTTTTATAGCATTGCCTTGTTTATGCTAGGGGGAAATAAAAACAAGTTGATGTTCATATAATATCTAAGTGTTGCAGATGACCAATATATAAACTAGAATACAAACATTAAAATATTTAAGAATGTCTAATAACATTCATCACAATATAGGTAAAATACACAATGGAATTCTTGATTCCATACTTTCTAGATTAAAAATAAAAGTATATCTGTTTTCTTTGACGTGATAGAATATAATAAAAAACCTGAACAGTGTTAAGGGAAGGTAAAGACAATTTTATTTCTCATAATGAAGGTAATTAGATGCCACATGATAATGTCATGCAAAGAAAATATCTTACATTTTTAGATTTATTTAATGACTTATAATGTGCTGGAACTTGTAGTAGCTGCTATAATGAGACAGGGCAAATCCCACGCTTAAAGACAAAAGCACAAAAAAGTAACTTACAAACAGAATCATAGATTTTGAGGGCAAATGATAAACATAGGCACAAACAGGTCTGCCAAAAATGATCTAAAAGTGTAAACATATTTAGGGCCAGATTGCGAGTGGTGCACATCGGGTTTATCACTTGTATTACAGGGTGAAAGTAAGAGTGTTAAATACTGCTTCACTTGTAATCTGGCCTTTAGTTTGTAGGATATAGCCTTAGGTTTATCCCATGTATTCTTGACATCCCCAAGACTGTTTGTCCTTACCACTTTTAATGGAAGTTTTTTTTTCATGAATCATCCACTCTTTCTGTGAAGAAGTGCTTTTGCAAATTACTCCTAAACCTATTACCCTTCATCTTGAGATAATGAGTAACAGAGCATTAGTTAAAAAGCAGCTCTAGTATTCGCAAAAGCTCACATAAAAATAAATGGGAATTTACAAGGCCATAAAAAAACTGATATGAAATAATCATAACAGCTACTAATACCTACAATATGATAATATTTTTTTAAAAAAATAGTTTCCCAGTATTGAGCATCAAAACAAAAAAATGTAATTTGTTGTCTTTGCAGATAATGATCTACATAGTTACTCAACAAATGTGTTTGATTTTATCCATATGGGTCCTTTCTTAATTTCTAAAACATAAGTTGATTACAGTCATATTAGATTTTCAAGGTAATAAACTCTCACAATTTTGTAAAAAATTATTGAATCTTTATATTTGTGCTGCTATATATGTTTTGTGACTTTTCTATCTGGAGACAAATATTTCATGCCTTTAGAAAACAGTACTCTGCTTCTTCTGAGTACTAATTTTTACCATATAGGCACCTTTTCCGAACAGTAGTTTTTTATATGTGGGTTTATGTTATTTTTTTATTTTAAAATTGCTTGGTAACAAGATTGAAGCAGCTGTGTTCATAAATGTTAAATATTTCTGTGTTCTATGTTGGACACACAAGGGCAGGTATCAATTGTATTTTGCTACAATAACAAATATACTTAACTGTTTTCATTCTTTTTTAGGGGTTGTGCCAGATAATCTTAAATATATATGTTCTAATTATCTGTTATCCCTTATTTTATAGGTAAATTGTATGCTCCGATAAGAGGCGAGAAAAATATAATGTATTATCTAAACAAATCATATTATAACGAGAAAAAAAACACTAGCTATCAGTTTTGTAACTCCCATTAAGCATTTCCAATGCAGTGTTAAAGTGCCAGAAAACATGTTGAGATCTGTGCATATCCTAAAAGGGCTAATTAAGTAAAAATAGTTTGCATAAAAAAATTGTTTAAAAATTGCTGACAAGTATTTAAAAGAAAATTCAAAAATAAGAAAAATTAGTTACTTAGCTATGCTGCCTAGAGTAGTCTGCTCTACCCCCCTTATCAGTGTTTAGCTACAGAAACACAGGCATTGTATTTCACAGCAGCTTATTTGCTTCTAGGTGTGCCCCAGCAGATAATAAGTATTTACTTCTGCATTTTACCAAAAGCAAAGGTAGATATAGACACAGCCATAGAAGGAATTGTGTGGGGGGAGTTAGAACTGTAGAATTCGGAAACTTAAAAGAAAGGGTTAATGGTGAGGCACTGCAGGATAAATTTGCAGGTTAAGTAATTAAAGTACATATTATTATAATTTGTCTCTATCCTAACTTGTTTTATGTCACTTTAAAATTACTCAATCAATTAATACTATGTAGGTGTATAATATAAAAAAAAAATCTGTAAATATATTGGCCTCAATGTATAAAGCAGCGGATGCTGCTTTTAAGCTTATGTTTGCTTAGGGTGATTAACAGGCCATGCTCTTGCATGATTGGTTGTACTAGAGCAGGTGGAAGTGTTGAAAAAAAATTATTGTGCAATCATACATCCGGGTAGCAGGAGTACAGTGTCCATTGCCCATTTGCAGCGCAGACAAGGTACCCCGCCATCTAGTACATGGGGTCTCTTTTAAATGTATATCTTGCCTTTTTCTTAAGTATGAAATTATTTTATTTATTGTTTTCTGTAAACTGATTTTTTCGCTCATGGACCATTGTATATGATATAAACATAGCTTTTTTCTTTGCAAGCATTTTCTTTTTATTTTATCTGAGAATGCTCAGTTAACATTTAAACACAAACAGTTCCTATTTAAAAATTAAATGATAATGTGTCAAATACATTTAACTTATTAAAAATGGTTACACATTATATTATATTTGGTAATAAATGTGTTAAAATTTAGAAAATATGTTTTGATTAATCTATGTCACGTAATTAAATAAAATTGGTTAATTGCATATCCCCCCCCCATATTCTTCTAGTTATGACACGTTAGTTAATTCCAATGACAATGGCCAATCTGTGGTAACAGTGATGTGGTTCTGACTTATAAAGTGTTTATATCAGGGAGAGATAGAGTAGGAGCCATCCTGCAGCAGAAGTTATGTCAGAGTGTTAAGGCTAGTGGTTTATACAATTGATAGGCACAAAACTGTGATCCATCATGGTGTAGACCCAAGACAGGAAGCTGGTTCCACATTCATAGAACCTCAAGAAGCTCAAATACTGTATAAGTGTTTTTCTTCAGGAATGTGGAATTAATTAACCTCTTCATAACTCCCTGTTATTCTATGAGCTGCATAAGTAGGAATTGGAGACAATATATCTGACTAACAGGGGTGCACCTAGGTTGGCACAGATGTTGGCACTCATAAACTGTATCTAGCAGTTAATGTTTAAGCCATCCAAGGGGTTTGTTAGTGCAAGAACTCAGAACAGCTTATGGATCATTTTCTGTTGGGTATGATGGCATATTGTCAAATGTTTATTTTTTTCT
Organism: Bombina variegata variegata; assembly: GCA_905336975.1. Taxonomy (NCBI): domain Eukaryota; kingdom Metazoa; phylum Chordata; class Amphibia; order Anura; family Bombinatoridae; genus Bombina; species Bombina variegata. Next base: position 6,466 of record CAJPDP010276416.1, read on the forward strand.
CAAACCCTAAAGGATGGCACAATGTATCTTATTAACTATGTTTCTTAACTTGCACTTTGCAGGTTTTTAAATAGACAAAAAATAATTAATACAGAACACACAATTATAAACAGCTTTCCAATTTTCTTCCGTTATCTTATTTGCTTTGTTCTCTGGATATCCTTTCTTGAAAATCATACATAGGTATGCTCCAGAGCAGCAATGCACTAATGGGAGCTAGCTGGTGATTGGTGGCTGCTCTTTTATCTCTCTTGTCATTAACTCGTTCAATAAATTAAGCTAGCTCTGAGTAGTGCATTGCTGCTCCTTCAATTAATGATACCAAGTAAATGAAGAAAATTTGATAACAGAAGTAAATTATAAAGTTGTTTAAAATGATATGCTCTATTTGAATCAAGAAACAATTGTTTTTCAAGTCCCTTTAAGCAAGTTTGCTCTATAAGGGCTTCTAACCTGCATACACAGTTTGATAAACGCATCCAAGAATTTATTGCATAAGACTATCGTGTACCATTTTGCATTATCTAGAATAATACCTTTTATTTTCAAACTTCCACTGATACATCAATGGTGATAATGTAATTAACATTTAAATTAAATAAAAATATTTACACCAATACTAAGATATAGTTAAATTACATAGTTTGCTTAATACTATATATTGCAATTAACTCATAAAGTAATGTCAAATTACTATTTTTAAAGTTTTTTAGTGTCATTCCTTAAGCCTACTATGTTGAATGTCTTATTGTTTTCTCCCCAGGTGATGTGGGGTAAAGTTTGGCTTGGTAGTTATTAATACTTTAGGTCCAGTTATGAAAACATAACCTGTCACCCAGATTTATGCTGAATACATTTTTTGTGTGTGACTCAAATCATGATTGTTCTCTTACATTGTTTCCTATAACTTTACACAACACAATGGTCTGTAGCTTAAGCCTTTGTTTAATTATGATTATGAGGAAAACAAAAACATCCAGGTAGGAGAGATGACGTCATGAGAGGCATCCATGTTAATGATGCACAGTCACCTTGACAAAAATAATATACTAGTTTGTTAAACTACATCAAATAATTAAAATGAAATCAATCATTTAAATAAGTACTTACATTAATAATGCATGTTATTGGTGTCACAGTTTATATTATACAATTGCACATAAGAAAAAAATTAAATATTAGTTGATAGCAACAAATATATGCAACTGTGCTACCAGGTAAAGATTACTATTACAATATTTTTTTCATAAAGATATATTTTCATGAGAGAAAAAAAATCTCTGTTTACATTAAAAATATAATCTTTTTTCTTTTATTATCCTATTAGATTTAAAGAACAATTCTTCAAATTTGTATACATATGGTATATAACACCATCTAATAATTGGCTAGAATATATTTTTATTTCTATCATAAGAAAAAAATTGTAAATATAATATGCAATTGTTATTATCACCATAAAAAATGCAGTACACTGTTATTTTTCTATATAGTTTTCAAAGGAGTCAGCGATTTTTAATTTGCTTGACTGTTTATCTGTTAATAAAAAAAAATTAAAAAAATACCCAGAAAAATTAATGATAATTCAGAATATAGAGAAGAAAAACAAAAGTTAGAGAATCTGCCTTTTCACTTTTACTTATTCAAATGGAATATGGTGTACATAAAAAGTAAATAAGTATTTAATTCAGTAGAATATTAATTTACATTGTATATAATATTACTCATCAGCAACAGATTTCTATACTATATATTTGACCTTTGGAGTTTTTTCCCCCTTTTCAGCTTCTTCTTGTTCAAGAAAAGGAACAATGAACAATGGATCCTTTGTGTCTGAATTCATTCTCCTCGGTCTTTTCAAATCTACAGAACTGGACATGGTCATGTTTTGCGTTTTTCTTATTATGTATAGTGTGTCCATGGCTGGAAACCTTTTGATACTCATAATTACAAATTATGATCCAGCATTAAACACCCCAATGTATTTCTTCCTTGGGAATCTCTCCCTCCTGGATGTTATATGCACTACCTCTACTATCCCAAATATGTTGTCTAATTTACTTAATCAGCAAAATGTAATCTCATATCATGGATGCCTCATTCAGATGTTTGTGTTTACCATTGCTATGGACACAGAATTCCTTTTGTTAACATTTATGTCATTTGACCGTTACATGGCTATCTGCAGGCCCTTGAGATATAAAAATATCATGAGCAAAAGATCTTGTTTTTTTATGTCAGCTATTGTTTGGTGCTTTGGATTTTCCAGTTCTACATTTCATACATCTAGCACTTTATGGATGTCTTTTTGTAGTTCTAATAAGATCAATCACTTCTTTTGTGAGATCCCACAGGTTCTAGCTGTATCATGTTCTGATACAAATATAAACCAAATAGTACTTATAATTACCGATCTTGCCTTGGGAGTTATTTGCATATTATTTACTTTTATATCCTATGTGCTTATAATTGCAGTCATAATAAATATCCGCTCTACTGAAGGGAAAAGAAAAGCTTTCTCTACCTGTGCTTCTCATATGGCTGTTGTGATATTATTTTATGGAACTCTAATATTTGCATATTTTAGACCAACATCAGGTACTGCCTCTGATACAGACAAAGAAATCGCTGTTCTATACACAATTGTCATACCAATGTTAAATCCCATTCTCTACAGCCTGAGAAACAAAGAGGTACAAACCTCTATTAAAAAAATTATTTCAAGACAAATGTATTTTTGATTAGTAGATTTAAACAATTAATGATGATGAGAACAAAAAACATAATAATCTTATAATATTATTGTAGAGTAAATATACACTCCACACACACACATTCACACCCACATACACATGACGGGATACCAAGCCACATACACACTAGGACACACAGACACACACATATAATGATACACCACACACATGCAGGGATACACAGCCACACATATACAGGGATACACAGTCACACACATATAAATGGAATACATAGCCACACACATATGAAGGGATGCACAGCCACACACATATATACATACACACATAAACACACACATATACAGGGATACACAAACACACACACACTAGCAGAATGGGAGAGTAATATATGCAAGGAGTAATAAATAAATATAAATGATTGCTCATTGACCCGTAAAATCCACAGTAATACTATGGGGATAATCAATAGAGAAAACACATAGCAAGTCACTGCCATAATAGTTGCAAGTAATTGTTCAACAACATATAGGGACTGAATATTGTCTGTCAATCTCACTACATAAATATACAGAAATATATAGACTGTGAAAAATGACCAAGTTACTCCCATTTATAATTTTCTAGTGAAGTTAATAGTTCACTACTTAATAAAGTCTAATGCTGACTATGAGTACTTGTACAACTATATTAAAGGTAAAGTCCAGCACCAATTTCTCCCTTAGTTGATGGGTGCAAGCTGCCTCTGTCCCACCAAGACAAATAAATATAGCAATATTGAATAAGCTGCAGCACTCCAAGTTTTCTTTTTTATGTGATTTTATTACAAGCAGTAAGACA
>CAJPDP010276428.1:0-13091 GCA_905336975.1 Bombina variegata variegata
ACATGTTTTTTATGTATATGATTTTTATTAATATATTTATATATGTTATTAATATATATATATATATATATATATATATATATATATATATATAAACAACACACAGAGGAAGTCTGGCACTCGCTTGCAAGCACACAGCTAAGATTAAAAGCAAAAATGGAAGAGTTAGTTTCCGCATCTGGCCAAATGCAAGCTCTCAATCACACAAACTGGGAATCACACAAGGGTACACAGGTTTATGTAATCTATGAGCTATGAGTATGGCTAATATGCCAAAACGCGTAAGCTGATCTTTTCACCAAGGGCATGTTCAAAGTTTTTTGTTTTGTTACTGTTCCTGTTTTAATGGATAAATAAAAGTCTATTTTTGTTTACTGCAGCTCCCAATCTTTTTTGGTTTATGTAATCTCCCTCAGATAAAAAACACGGAAGTGGATTGCATTCTCAAACTGGACCAGGTACACATCTTATGACCCTGCATAAGGAGACTATGGGATTTATCACAATCCTTTTGAAAAATGTATCAATGTTTATCAACAGACCCCCCCCCCACACCCCATTAAAGTCTATGGTGATATTTGTAGCTAAATAATTTGATTAACTTTTCTACAGGATTGTGATAGAGTCCAACATTAAATGTAAACCTCAAACAGTTATAAAGTATCATTTTTTTATGAGTAAACAATAGCTCTTTAAAAGAGCACATATTTATAGATTCAGTAACAAACAAAATATAAAAAAACAAGAAAACCTTGTCAGCTTTGAAATAAAGAGACATAACCATGAGTAGGGACACTTCACAAAAGCAATAGAATCTTTAGGAATTCCACATGATCTGGAGGTCTATCATAATCTAAAGGACATTTTTTTGGTATATTTTCAGACAAAAAAAGGGCTTTTTTTGATTTGGAGCCAAGAAGGTATTTTTGACTTGACAACAACCACCCCCCCCCCTTTATTTAAAATGGAGCTGACATTTTCTTGGTGATCGCAATCCATTTTCTCCATACTTTTTAAACCAATTTTTTAGACCATTGTATACTTATCGAATTTGACACCTAAAGGCACTTGATGAAGTCCCAAACTGGCCATTCTGACATTGCTGCAAGACAATCTGGAATACTTCCATTTTGTTGCTCATGTGCAAGACACTCTGAAATGGTCACAGATAACATTTTAGAGGTGTATTTGTATACACGGTCTAGATTTATTAAAGCTCTATTCATTGCTATTGTATAGTCCGTACGCATGGTGGAAGGACACAAATTTGCATATGTATATGTATTATATACATGATATCCTATATATCTAAGTGGATCTAACAAAACAAAAATGAGATCAGGACCCCAACATCTAGAAATGGCGTGTAGCAATAACTTTATATACTGTAAATGTTTGTTTCTAATTCACATTACATTCGTAATTGTCACTTTTAGTACAGGCATCTTTATTAAAAGGATTTCAAACAAGATTATGCCTTTGTGACCAGGGTTGCAAAAGGAACTATAACTTCATGACCAGGCTTTCAAACAGGATTGCGCCTTCATGACTGGGATTTTAAACTGGATTTTGCCTTAGTACCTGATGATTGAAACGTCCACTATGTGGTGATATGTTTAAAAGTGATCCGTCATGGGAACAAGTATGCCCGTGAAATATTAAAAGAGGCTATAATCAGTGTTTAAAAGCAGTCTTGCCAAGAGGCGTTTTACTATACATCTCAGTGGGTAGCAATGCTGGCGATATTCTACAAAAAAATACATAATTGCTACCTACATTGAAGAAATATTGTAAAAGATCCATTTTACATATATCACACATATTCATTGCCTATTTTGTGCTTTCAGTACACAATCGAATAAACGAAAGGCAGCCTACAAGATTTAGAATTAAAAAGAAAAAAATCTATTAATGAAACGCTTTAGTACATTCTTTGATTTTGATTTTTTTAATACAAAATGAAAAACCCAAAGAACCTGCTACAAAGCCCTACACTATTAACCCCTTAAATATCATAATCCCAAAGCAATCTAGCCTTTCTACTTCATTAACCCCTAAAATGACATAAACCCAAATGCATCCTAACCCTTCTTCATCAGATGTAATCTACATTGATCGAGACAATGAAAAATTCCCCAAAAAATCCAGGGTGAAAAAAAAATCCAAAGTAGACATGTGCACAGCGAAAAAATTAGTTTCGGTTCGTTTCAGACCGATACAGATTTTTCGAATTTTGCTTTGGATCGATTTGAATTTGGATACATTCGAATGTATTAATTTCAGTTTTATTCAGATTCGAATAAATTTGGATGTATTCGGATGTATTTGTTTTGGATTTGATTTGTAAATTCGGAAGTTCGGTATGTGTTATGTTGATTCAGATGGTTCCAAGTTGCACAAACAAAATTATTTCACTGTACTATCTCACTAAATCTCACTAAATTTAATTTTTATACTGAATTGTGATTGTAAATTTAATTTTTATACTGAATTGTGATTAGTCCATGGCCATTCGAATGTAACGAATAAATCCAAACTAATTCGGATTTATTTGTTACAAATGCATCAGGATTAGTTTAGTTTCATTGCTAGGGTAATTCGGAAATTCGAATCGATTCGAATCTCCAAATTTGGCCAATTCATCCGAATTTTGATTCGGAACGAAACGCACATGTCTATTCCAACGGCTGCTCTTCTTTTCTTCATCAGATGTAATCCATAAGGTGCTTGGGGTCAGCTCTGCCACAGCAGCGGTGGTGGTTCTCCTCAGTGGCTTTAGTAGACCTCCTGGGTTACTACGTTGGTCCTTCTTGTGGCTCTGGTGGCCCCCCTCAATGGCTGTGATGCTGGCACCTCCATGTCAGCTGCAGCTACTCTTATTCTTGGATTCTCTCTTCATGCTCTCCTGCAGCACACTGAATTTGGTCTGTCAGTTTCTCTTTTGTATAGGTTCTATTGGTTGATTATTTTTTTTAAACTTTCAAATCAAACAATAGAAGGATTTCTATTCGTTGATTTTAAAAAATAGAAATCCTTCCATTGGCTGATTTTAAAAGTTTAAAAAAAATCAGCCAATAGAACTGCCAGGACACCCCTATAAAAGGGGGAAACTGACAGACCAAATTGAGTGTGCTGCCAGACAGCATGAAGAGAGGATTCAAGAAGTAGAGGAACCATCACCACCACTGCCGAGAGGGACCACCGTAATCGCCAAGGAGGACCCCCGGAGCAACCAAGGAGGATTACCGCTGCCACCTCCATGGAGGGGCCGCTGCCAAGAACTTTATGGATTACATATGATGAAGAAAAGCATTTGGATTTTTTTATTTCTTTATTGATTGGATCATTGTGGATTATATCTCATGAAGAACAGGGGAAGAGCCTTTGTTTTTTGTTTTTTCTTGTTTTTTTTTTTTTTGTGGGGGGTTTCATCTCCTTTATCATAGTGGATTACATCTTCTGGAATTAGATGTATTGTTTGTGATATTAATATGTCATAAAAAACAGTACAATTGTTTTTGCAGCTACATTTTTGAAATCTCGGTCAGGAAAGTGCTATTTTATTGCAAAGGAGCAGTTACAATAAAGTGGCGATGAACCCCTTTTTGCTTGAGCCCAACTTTTAGAGAGCCACTCGTAATCTAGCGCTGTGTGTTTAATCCCCAAAATCAGCAGTGCTAGTTGCACATATGAGTCGGTGGGTCCCAAACGGCACTTCTACTATGTTTTTAACTTCCACAATCAGCAGTGCTAATTCCATACCTGAGTCTGTGGGTCCCATGTGATATTTCTACTGTGTGCTTATAGGGTTGTCACCTGTCCGGGAACGACCTGGACAGATTTTGTTTCCATTTGTGCAAGTATTGCAAAGGAGCAGTTACAAGGTTTACAGTGTGAAAACTGTTGAAATATATCATTTTAGAAAATAAATTGCATCCACTTCCCTCTAATAGGAATTTGTAGTATTTTTCTTGATTTCAGAAGTATATTGCACCAAACCATAAAATTCTGCTTTTTCCATCAATAATTGTAGATATTGAAAAAACAAACAAACAAACAATACTGTGAAAATATTTTAAGTGCCAATATAATAATTGAACTAACATTCTCAATATACCTATAATGTCTATATATAAATGGCATTCATATTGTTTACCAGTTGTCAGGATGGACTTAGAATTAAATAGATTAATCTCACATGTGTAAATGAGTATTTTTCTTATACACTGTGCAAAGAGGTTAATTGAAAAGAACTGTAATGTAACCTTATGAGGTGCACAATGGCCATTGTATTTATGTCATTTTTGATTGAATTTTCAGTTTTAATTTCAATAAATAGTACTTAATAACCGAAAACATGCTTTTGGGAAGTTTTCTTTTGAAATTATGTTCACAGTTGTGGGTTTTTAGCAGCTGAATCCATTTTGGTTGTGATCACCTGAGAAACAAGCTTCCCATATCAGCTGAAACTGAGTTATCGGAAAGATTGTGATCGACTGCCAGGTATCTCGAATACTTGGATTACTCGTTCAGCTCCACTAGACACCTTTCATTCTATCTAGAGAGATAACTTTACCATAACAAAGCAGACATGAATAGTTTTCCCTTTTGCAAGAATGTTTTCCAAATGTTGAAGTTGTAATTATGTTTTTTTTCCAGTAGCTCTTGTAATTACAAGGTCTAACATCCCTTTAAAGGGCCATAATAGCCACAAAATTCTAGTAAAAAGTTTTTGCAGGAGCGCTAACCCGACTCATGCAAAGAGCTGCGATAAACCCCTTTTGCTTGATCGCAACTATTAGAGAGCCACTCGTAATCTAGCGCTGTGTGTTTAATCCCCAAAATCAGCAGTGCTAGTTGCACATATGAGTCTGTGGGTCCCAAGCGACACTTCTACTATGTTTTTAACTCCCACAATCAGCAGTGCTAATTGCATATCTGAGTCTGTGGGTCTCGTGTTTATTATGTCTACTGTGCGTTTATAGGGTTGCCACCTGTCCAGGAATGACCTAGACAGATTTGGTTTCCATTTGTGCAAATGTCCAGGTTTAGTGGGAAACAGCCAGAGCCAAAAAGGTGACATTGTGTGTTTGCAATATACTGCACATACCTGCAGTTATCTCTCTTGTGTTTGTCTGTGTGTAAGTGTCTTTGTTTTTGTCAGTGTCTTTCTGTGTGTGTGAGCCTGTGTGTGAAAAAGAGTGAGTATAATTTGTGTGTGTGAGAGAGGCTGTCTGTGAGAAAGTGTGTGAGAGTGCATGTGAGAGCATTAGTGTCTTTGTGTGTGTGTGAAAGAAACGTGTGTGTGTGAGAGAAAGTATATGTGAGTGTTAGAGTGTGTGAGAGACTCTTATTGTGGGACTCTTATTGTGAGAGTGTGAGTGTGAAAATCTATGGGGCCGATTTATCAAGGGCTGAATGGCCCCTGATGCCCCTGTTTCTGCGCGAGCCTTCAGGCTCACCGGAAACAGCAGTTATGAAGCAGTGATCTTCAGACCTCTGCTCCTTAACTGGTTCGCCACCTCTGAGCGTTGGACAGTAATGAATCCGATCAGATACAATCGGGTTGATTGACAACCCCTGCTAGCGCTGATTGGCTGCGAATCTGCAGGGGGCGGCATTGCACAAGCAGTTCATCAGAACTGCTTGTGCAATATCAAATGTTGACAGCGTATACTGTCGGCATTCAGCGATGTCTGTAGGACATGATACGCTACAGCGTATCATTTCGGACAGACATTGATAAATCAGCCTCATTGTGTGAGTTTGTGCTTATGTGCTATTATTTATAGTGTGTAACCTGCAAAAAAAAATGCTGTGCATGGTGCAAGAGTGTTCTGGTTTGTCCTGAACTAATGGTGGCAGCCCTATGTGTTTAACACCTTTGTGGGGTTAAACAAACAGTACTGTAGGGTCAATAGTCTTAAAATTACAAGTTCTAAATTATAGCATTTAATTTTTTGAATAGTATGGCCCTTTAAGTAGTGATTTTATTAATTGTTATTTTAACCACCAACAATTCTTTGAAAATTTAGTTTAACTTTAAAAAGTTTCATAGTTTCAAAACTTAATTTGAACTATATTTTTTCATTTTGTATGAAGCAAAATACCTGCAAAGTGAGCAGCATGTGCATAAACTTACAAAGCACACAACCTTACTGTGTAATGTGTCATTGTCACATCTGGGAACTCTGCCTTGTGGGTTTCTCCCACAGCTTGCTCTTGCAATAGTCCAGTTTCGAAAGTGAAACCAGGGACTACCCCACCAATATAACAATAAACCTAAGAGAATATGATAAACATACACATTCAGCATACTAGTATTTTTATAAGTTTTGGATTTATGGAGTTCTCAAAGAACTGATTAGAATTTCAATCTCCTTTATGTGACCTTCATCAAAGAACCAAAATTAGATTGCAAAGTCTTTCTAAATATGATGTGCTTTAAACACCTTTATGTAGAGAATGTTCTTCATTGCAGTGTTCAATAAGAAAAAAAAATATGATTATCATTTCACCCCTCTGTGCCCTGTGTACAAAACATAACAAAGAGACTTTCAAACAAGCATTTTGTGCTTCTATTAAAATTCATTTTGCAAAAAGCTGAACTCACTTGAACCGAACGCAATACCCAATCTGCAAATTCTCTCATTTTTCTGTTCTCTTCTCCGAGTAATAAATATTAAGACCTTTTATTCTTTCATCGCTGTTATTATTATGCAGACCATGTACTGTTTCCAAATCTCCAGTTTATTTACATTAGGTTTTCCCTAACTGAGCATGACATAACAAGAGCCCTATCATCAACAAAGCTTAGCGTTAACCCTACAATTTATACAGCAGGTCTCTCTATAGGCAGAGAAGGATTTTAGCTGCAATGTGAATAGCCTTAACTATTTGTTGAGATTGTTCGTGGAACTTGTTCATTAGAGACTCTAACCTTCCCCATCACAGCACGTGTTCTCCAAGGTACGTCCTTCCCTTAACCCTTGCTTCCTGGAGAGACTAATTATCTTATTGTGCTTTCAAATGTTAAAGGGATATGAAACTCGTTTTTTGTTCATGATTCAGACACAACATGCGATTTTAATAAATGTTCTAATTTGCTTCTATTATCAGTTTTAATTGGTTCTCTTGGTATTTTTTGTTTAAAAGCAGGGACGTATGCTTAGGAGCCGACACCTTACTGGAAAAATATATGGCAGCATTTTTGCAAGAATGTTATCCATTTGCAAGAGCACTAGATGGAAGCACTATTTCCTGCACCAGTGGAGCTTTTATCATGTCAGCAATTAANNGTGCACGGTGCATATTTAAATACATTTATCTTTTATTAGAAGCATTTTTGCTAATACCTTATACATTATAGGCTGCTAATACCAAGCTTCAAATAATCTTTTTTTTTTTCCAAGTACCATATATTTTTGGCATGGTCAAATCAGGGCCAGATTTATAATAAGGCAACCTCCAACTTCTATTAAAATTACCGGTCACCAACCTTAAAGGGATGTGAAACCCCAAATTTTCTTTCACGATTCATATAGAGCATGTGATTTTAAACAACTTTTTAATGAACTTCTATTCTCATTTTTTTTGTTCTGTTGGTATCTTTTGTTGAAAAGCAGGGATGTATGCTTAATAGCCAATCCATTTCAGGAGCACTATATGGCAGCAGTTTTGCAGGAAAGTTATCCATTTACAAGAACACTAAATGACAGCACTATTTCCTGCCATGTAGTGCTCCTGGTGCCTACCTAGGTATCTCTTCAACACAGAATATCATGGGAACAAAGCAAATTTGATAATATAAGTAAATTGGAAACTTTTTTAAATAGTATTCTCTGTCTTTAACAGCAGTAGAAAAAGATGCCTTAAATAAAATTGTACAAAACCCTGAATAATTCTAAAACCAGCTGACAAGGGAGGGGCCATAGTTATTATGGATAGAAGGGAATACATATCAGAAATAAATAGACAACTGATGGATAGTGATATATATGAAAATTTAAATAATAAATAGTAATAATAGTAAATAGTAAATACTAGTAAATAATACAATAATAATATTGTAATGAGAGCTTTTGATAGAAATATAATTGAAAAAAACCTCACAGAATATCTAATTAAAAAAGAGTGTGTAACCCTGATAATATATATTCTCCCAAAAATCCACAAAAATGTAAGACATCCCCCAGGCCGCCCAATCATACCCAGTATTGATTTAGTTTTTTCTAATGTAATAACCTTTTTTGGATAAAATCTTAAAACTAATAGTAAATAAACTACCTTTATTTTTGGAGGATTCAACAGACTTTCTAAATAAACTGAATTCAGTAAATTGGGACAATGAAAATATCATCTTAGTTACCCTAGATGTTAAAAATGTATACACATGTATACCGCATTTGGGAGGTCTGGAATCACTAAATACTTTCTAGAAAAATCAGATACCTATACAGACTTACAAATTGAATTTATATTAGATCTACTTAAGGTAGGCTTATACAATAATTATTTCCTATTCGAAGATAAATACTACAAACAAAAAAGAGGCATGGCTATGGGTGCTAATATACAAAAACATATATATGCTAATGAATTATATAAAAAATATGCTAGTGTATGGTGGCGCTATATAGATAATGTATTTATGATAAGGTCAGTGGGTAGAGATTCACTACACTCATTTATGGAGGAATGAAATAAAACTTCACAAAATATAGAATGTGCTATGCAATTTAGTGATGAAACTATCAATTTTCTAGATATTACAATCTATATAGTAGACAAACACATTAAAACAGATCTTTTTGCAAAGGAGACAGATACAAATACTTTACTACACTATGACAGTTGTCATCCCCAAAATACTCTAAAATCTCTTCTAAAATCACAATCCACATGAGTTAAAAGAATAGTAAGTGAACAGGACCAATGTAAAAACAGATTAAAAGATATGCGAACATTTTTACTGAGAGAGGTTATCCCTATAAACTACTATCAGCTGGACTGGATAGAGTTGATGAAATGGATAGGAAACAATTACTAACGAAAGAAAAGAGGAATGAAAATGTAAAAATAATTCCATTTATCAGTATATATAATATAAACATAAATAAAGTTTCAGGTATAGTTAAAAAATACAGGTATATCCTAAAAAATAGTTATCCAGAAATTACAGAATTTTAACAAATGCCAATTCTAGCTTATAAAAGACCAGAAAACCTGTTTGACAACCTTGTTCATTCTGATATAGGAGGAAAAGAGCAGAAAATGGTCCACAAATAAAAAAGGTACTTATCCATGCTACAATTGTTCACATTGTAATAGTGTGATTTGGGGTAATTCAGTAGAACACCCGCAAATAGGAAAAAGGATAAAATTACAGGGTCTATTCACCTGCCAAACAGATTATGTCATTTACCTTTCTAAATGCCCATGTGGCTTAATATATATTGGTGAAACTAGCAAAAAAAATAAAAGATAGAATCACACAACATAAATATACTATACAGAAAGGTATATCAGATTTACCAGTACCAGCTCATTTTAAAAAATTGAACCACAATGTTAGTCAATTAAGATTTCAGATACTAGAACATGTACCCAAACAGAGGAGAGGTCAGGATAGAATAAAAAAATTAAAACAAAGAGCAGTAGCATGGATAAATAAATTAGAATATATGTGGCCAAAAGGTTTAAATAGAGATTGACATTTGTTTTTATTTTTTTTTAAACCACAAAATTTAATTTTAATTTCCTTTCTCTGTTTTCCGAAAATAGATCCAGATTTTCAAAGGATTAAGAAAAAGAAAGAAACTGGAAAAAGAAAGACAAAAATCAAGATGAACTAAATTAAAAATTAAAATAATAAAGATTAAAAAAACAAAACAAAAACTAAGAGGTCTAATAATAAATTGTATAATAAAGATAGACAAAGAGTTAACAATATTTTAAGTTTAGACCTACTAAAAAGTAGAAATATATATTTATACCATATAGCTTTGAGATGCACATACACCATCCTTCAATAGAATTGAAGAGTTAAAGTAAATGTAAGTCCTCTATTGTGATGTATATGCCAAAATTGCTAAAAAAATTATATGTTAAAATGGTTTTAAAATGCACTAACTTCACATCACATTGCATTAAATTGCATGAATAATACTATAGAAAGTACACTTTAGAAAAAACAAAAAAAAGAAAAATATATAAAATAAAGATGTTTTAAAAAAGCCCTTGTAAATAATAAAGCAAATACGTCAAACCAGATATTATTGCTTCTTTAAATTTTAATGAATACAGAATGTTCACCTGAATTTACAATTTTCACTGCCTATATATTTGTGACTTGAATATTGTTGTAATCACTTAGCTTGAGAAAGGGCACTGCCCCAAACGTCGCCTATGTGTGTTTGCTTGGAATAAAAATCACAAAGGAAAATATGGAATGCTGCAGCCTTTTCTTCTAAAACTAAATACATGTATAAAAAGTGTTTTAAAGGTATGTGACAAGGTGTTTGACTGTGAAGGGGTCAAAGGTATGTGTGTGTATGTATATATATATATACCGTATATATAAAGTATATATATGTATATATATATAAATATATGTATATATGTGTGTGTGTAAGTATCTATGTGTGTGTAACATATGTAACTTTTTTTTCTGAGTGACGATCAATGCTATTTAAACTATTTATTAGTGTACCTTGTGCTTTAGCACCCTTTGACTTTTGGGTTAACGCGCCTTAAGCAACAGCCAGAACAGGGTTTTGTAAGGTACCGAATAGAAGTCTATGAGGAGGGGGATTTAGACGTCCTGAGACTTTCACTCAAGCGCCACCTTTTAACTTTCAAATTGTAATATGACAGCGAGAATGAGAGCGCTATTGATTTAATTTGGGTGGTGGTAGCTCCACTTGTAATCTAGGCCCTTATATTCAAACCTCCAAGTTGTGCATTTAATGCAGCCTATTTTTTTTAATGTCACAACTTTTTCTCACTTATGCTTATATGTCCCTTTAAAATACAGAAATCATAATATCAAAGTCTTTATTTTAATATGAAATGTAAAACTTCTAACACGCATCAAAAATCTAGTTGAGTGTAATATGATCAAAAATAGCAATAAATCTGCCAAAGCCTTGCAATAATAGTGCTGTAATCCATACACAGAATTTTATTACCAGACCTCTGTATTGAACATTATTGTGCAATAACTACAAAAAACTGCTTTTTTAACTCAATAAGGAAGTGCTAGACAGCTGTTTATTCATTTTATTTGTTTGCAAATTTTTTTTTCTTATTTTGCAAATATCTTTTACACATAGCACAATTTCTCTGGTTTCTACAACACTTAAATAAAGGGACATGAAAGTGAGAATTAAACTTTCATATTTTGGATAAAACATGCATTTTTAAAACACTTTTAATATCACTTCTATTAACAAATTGATTTTGTTCTATTGGTATCCTTTGTTGAAAAGCATACATGCATATGCTCAAGAGCAGAAGTTCACCAGATAAGAGGCAAGCCGCCAGTAGCATGTTGCCACTATGGAGCAGACTTTAGCCATTTAAAGACCAGCGACGTGGGGCCGCGCTATTTTAACAAGACCACGGGAGGGAGGGTCTAATAGCGCAGTCTTGCGGCAAGACCCACGCTATAGCAGCCAGGAAAACCCTTAATGACCGGTGACGTACAGGGTACGACACAGTTGTTAAGGGGTTAACTATGGGCTTGACCATAATCTATCTGGTTTTTGCTCTCAAAATTGCTTTTTGTTTTCTAGACAAATTGGTCAGTGTGTTGTTTGAGTGATTACAATGCATGTATCCTGTGTTAAAAGTCCACAGCCGCAAAATGTATTTCAATTTGAAATGTTCCTGAAAAGGACTTGTGTTAAGTACTTGTTATCAGGATAGAAACTGGGTGGTCACCTGAAAATGACATATACAATAACCTTTTTATACCTTTTAAGGTTACAGTAAAGTTCTTTTGAATAAAACCCTTTGTTCACTATGTAAGGGAAATACTAATTTATATGTGTGGCATTAACCTATTGCAATTCTAATCTATCCCCGTCACTGCTAAACTGTCTGAATGCCATTTTTATGTAGGCATGATGGGCATACTAAGCATATTAGCTCAATAGCTTTATTGTCACTTTTAATTTTAGACATGTGGAATTCGTCTTCAGACAATTACGTATTTGCCTAAATGTAGACCCATTCATCCAGTTGACTGCATAACAAGTAGACAAATGGACCAGGGACCGAAATGGTCAAAAAATACATTTTTCATGTTTGTTAGTCGCCTTCATTTTGTTTTTATTTTGACACCTTCAGCACCCAAAAAGGGGGGGAGAACACAGGAGAGGGGAAAGGAGCTGAGATTGATTGACAAATCAGCTCATTCATTTGCAGTAATGTACAGAGGGTCTGACCATTCATGTGTACAACTTCCCCTGTCCATCCTGATAGAGCATTACAAAATGATTGATGTGAGGGCATTAAGTTGTTAGGCAATAAATGCCAAGCAGGCTTGTCCAATCCACTTTTCAACCTAGCATAGAGAGGTCGGAGTCTAAGTGAACATTTGTCATGCTTGGAAGAGTGGGTTCATGGGTTTGGAGCTCAGAAGTAGAGGTGTCAGGCTTAAGTCCATCTTGGGTGTTAAAAGGGATAAGTGAGATGGGTTTTTTAGAGGAACTACCCCTTTTAGGAATAGCTACAAAGACAGACAAGGCAAGTTTATTGTACTGGAATCTATAGAGTCGAATACTGGACTCAGGATTTGGAGCCTTGGTGGGAGCCACAGGACTTAGCAGGAGTACTGCCCACACCGGAGCCGAAGTCTGAAGTAGTGCCCACTCTAGGGCTGAGGGCTGGAGTGCCCACTCTAGGGCCGAGGACTGTAGTGCCCACTCTATGGCTGAGGACTGGAGTGCCCACTCTAGGGACAAAGACTGGTGACATAGGTACTTCTGTGACAGGCTGGTTACACTGGATTCACAGGTACTGCTATGGCAGAATGGTGACACTGGATACACAGATACTTATGTGACAGGCTGGTGACACTGGATACA
>CAJPDP010276897.1:0-13745 GCA_905336975.1 Bombina variegata variegata
TTTTTGTGTTAAGCAACTTTACTCTGTGGAACAGAGGTCGATAAGGTCTATAATCTCTGCTTAAACTAACATACTACCACATAACATATAAGCTTAATCTGGAACATAATAAATTATTTACTCCTATATTTCTGCTTTTAAGCAGTGTTTTAAAATAAAGTCTATCATTGGAATTCTCTCATTGAAAAATTCTTTAATAATTTAGAAGAATCTCAGCAACGTTGAAAATTGTTGGCAAAAAATATAAGGTCAGTGCTCTGGGTTCTATTGGGTACTTATAACCTGTGTTTATTAATTGCCATATTCTGGTCTTTCTTTTCACAAAAAACACTCAATCACCATTCTTTCACTGTGTGAATAGATATACTCTCTTTTTTTTTCTCTCCCTCTTCTTTTTCACGTCCTGCACTTCCCTTTACTCCAATTTTTAAATTTTGCGCACTTGGAGCTACCTGCTCTATCACAAATTTTGTATTTGCACTACCTTTATGGACAAATTCATCACCTCACCGTCCTTCACGTCCAAATCTAATCCAGGCATGGCAACTAATCACAGGGATCGCAGGAACAAGAATTCTACTGAGACCCTGGTAGAAGTTCATCCCGAAACTATCTCAACAAATTCCCAAAACCTTATGACTGTCCAGGAATCACAATCTTTAGTTTCTAGTATTCTGGAAGCTATAACCTCCAAATTTGATTTATTAAAAATTGATATCAAGCAAGACATCTTAACGTTAACAACAAAAGTTAGACAATTCTCTAAAAGGCTTCAGGAAGCCAAACAGAGAATTTCAGACTTAGAAGATGTGTCAAATTCCTATATACCAAAAATCGAGGGTAATCAGAACAAGTTAATTCAATTTCAGAATTAACTAGATGATCTTGAAAAAAGGTAAAGAAGGAATAACCTTAGAGTTATTGGATTCCCAGAATCCAGTCAGCAAGAAGATCTTATTAAACGTATGACCCATATCTTGCCACATTTATTAAATATTCCTCCATCTCAGTCACCTTTTGTCATTGAGAGAGTCCACAGATTGGGGAGACCGCTGGACAACTCGAGAAACCTCGCTAAACCTAGACCGATTATTGCGAGATTCTTGAATTATCAAGATAGTGTTGTTTTTGCAATATTATCGCAAAAATCAACCCATACTTTATAATGATACCAAAATCTTGCTCTTTAAAGATTTCTGAATCAAAACTTCCTCGAGGCGAAGGGAACTCTCCCCAATCTGTGGCAAGATGATAAAGGCCGGATGGCAGGCTGTGGTCATTTATCCTGCTAGACTTAAAGTGACGCTTGAAGTTCATACTTTCTTCTTTGACTCAGCATCAGAGGCAGAGAAGAAACTAGTGGAATATGGGATCAAATGTTATTAAATCAAGATGTGTAATATGTCTCAATTATTCAAGGCACCACATGGACTCAGATCCATTAAAGATTCTTTTTACTATGGAGATGCGGTTGATTCCTCCCCCCCCCCCTGCCCAGAAGAGGGGGTATAGGGGGTTGGATTATTGTATTTTTTTTAATTTTATTTTTCTGTGGTTCCCCCTTCTTCCTCTCGCCTCCCCTCTAGATCCGAATAAAGGTTTATGAATAAATACATTAGACCCACTTCATGGAATGTAGGGGGCATTGCCTCACCCATAAAACATAAAACAATTTTAACACACCTTCAGAAACTTAATACGTCCATTGCTTTTTTTACAAGAAACACACTTAAATACTGAAGAATCTATGAAACTAAAATCCTCCTGGGTAACCGAGGTTTTTTTCACTCCATCTATAAATAGAAAAATAGGATTAGCAATTATTTTGGGGAAAAAGCTAACCTATGTCACCTTACTAACAATAGCAGATATTTAATTCTTAAACTGAGGATTGCAAATTCAATATATACCATTTGTAATCTCTATGCACCTAACATAATTGACTCAAATTATTGGGACTCTCTCCAAGCCAAAATTTTACAGTTGGCAGAAGGGCATTTGATTTTAGCGGGTGATTTTAATATGTCTCCTCGCTATCCTTTGGATAGGTTAAGGCAAGGCGCTCTTCAAGGGAAAACAAAAAAGATAATCTGGAAGCGAAATCGTTTAAATCCATTTCACATAATCTTGCAGTCAGAGACATATGGAGAGCACAGAATCTGGATGTTAGAAACTAAACCTGCTATTCCAAAGTCTTCAAATCATTTTCAAGGATTGACCTCATGCTGACAAGTGATAGTCTCTATAAGATCGGGGCAAAAGCTTCAATATCCGAAATTTGTATCTCGGATCATGCCCCAATGATGTTAGATATCCCCTGCGTAAATGCCTATGATCCAGCGCCACGCTTTTGTTATCCAAAATATTTGAATAAAAATCTCAATTTTAGAAATTGGCTAAAGACTAAATTGGATGAATATTTTCAACTCAATATTGGTTCAGTTGCCAGTTTTTCGACAGTTTGGGAAACTGCAAATGCAGGTTTAAGAGGAGAAATCATTGCTTATATGGCCAGATTTAGGAGGGAATCTAGACTGAAAGAAAGGGAAGTATCAGCAGCCGTAATAAATGCTTATAACAGATATTTAAGCTCCCCCTCGAATGATAATTGGAAAAGATACATTGGGGCAAAGAGAGAATGTGATACTCTTCTAACATCCCATACATCACAAACAGAACTAAGATATCAAGCAAGATTATATAAGTACGGTAATAAATCGGGCAAGTTTCTATCAAAACAAGTGAAAAACTATAAACAATCTTCGGTAATCTAATTTATACAGGATAAAGGGAATCAACTCACTTCACCTAAAGAAATTTCTGAATCCTTTTTCCAGTATTACAAATTAATTTACTCTTCCACTTCCTCGGGAATAGGAGCACATGAAACATTTTGGGAGGGTATCACATTCCCAAGTAGCAGTTCTGAATTTAATCTTAAATTAAACTCCCCTATTTCAGAACTGGAAGTAAATCAAGCCATTCAGTCACTATAATCGGATAAAGCCCCAAGTCCGGATGCTCTTTCAAATTAAATATATAAAAACCTGATTTAACAAAAATATTTAACCTCTACTATATCGAGGATTCTCAGATCACTCTTAACTTTGTAGCATCTCAGATAATCCTTATACTTAAGTTAGGGAAGGATCCTTGCAAAAAAGAATCTTACAGGCCAATTGCCCTCCTAAATACCGATTACAAGCTATTTACTTCCATCTTGGCTAAAAGACTCCAGGAAGGGCTAGCAGAGATTATACATAAAGATCAGGCTGAGTTCCTTTTTAATCACAGTTCGGCCACAAAGATCAGACAATTATTATTACTCATTGACTATTTTAAAAACTCTGATAGTAGCTTGTTGAAAGATTATCCTGATGCCGCAGTCTTAGCTATTGACACAGAAAAAGCGTTTGACTGCGTGCATCATGACCATTTGTTAGACACGTTATACCAGTTTGGGTTCAGCAATAACTTCCTAAGACTGATTAAAAAATTGTGTTCCCAATCTTCTACAAGCTTATTTATTAACGGGATAGAGTCAAATATAATCAAGCTGGAAAGAGTTACCCGGCAAGGTTGTCCCCTGTCGCCATTACTTTTTGATCTCGCAATCGAATCTCTAGCCATTAAAATCAGGCAACAGATCGAAGGCATAAAAATCCAGAAAAAAGAGGTGAAGTTGGCCCTTTATGCGGATGACCTACTAATCTACATGTCTAACACTTCTTCAAATATCCCAAAGCTTATGAGAATAGTCAAGCTATTCAGTCAATTTTCAGGCTATAAAGTCAATAATCTGAAGTCTGAATTACTCTGGCTAAAAACAAAAACAAAAAAAAACTCTCTGATAGAAATTCTTTTTAAAACAGTTACAAACTCATTTAGATACCTTGAAGTCAATGTTTCTGCTGACCCTCAAGACTGGTACTCTGTTTTCCCTTCAAATTATCACACACATGAGGAATTGGTCTGATCCTGGTCTGATCCTGATCTGTAACTCTATAACCTAGTCTTTCTTGGTCGCATTGCGGTCAATTGGATCACGGATCATTTTACAGATATTAAATTAGAAACTAACATGATTTATCCATTTTCTCCTATTTCTTTGATCCATCTATCCTCCAATTTAATTCCTAAACAGGAGAAATCATATAAATCAATCTACACGATAATTCAGGCCTGGAAAAAAATTGGAACACGAGTCGATTTAGATATCCCCAAATTTCCAAGAAGGTACACAATCCTCATTACTGCAGAACTGGCATAGGAAAGGTCTCTATTTTGTATCACAATTAATAAACTCAGCAACAGAAAATATTAAATCCTTTGAAGAACTGAAACAAAAATTTGACCTAAGTAATCGCGATTTCTTTGCATATTTGCAAGCTAGAAACTATGTCCAGCAGCAAGTTAATACATTTTCCTGGAAATGGTCATGGGGAAAACTTGATAACTGGCCAGTTCTGGCCAAAGCAGGTCATCTATCTATCTCCACATGGTATCTTTATTTGGCTTCACATAAGGGAGTATCAAATTTAGAATACATAGCCCAAAGATGGCCAAATCTCACCTCTGATAATACTGATCAGAAACTGCATGTATCCCACTCTATATCTTTGCTTTATCGCGCCACAATAGCTGAGACCTGGAGAGAGTCCCACATAAAACTAATATATCATACTTACTACACTCCTGAAAAGGGTATAAGTGGCACAATAAGAACTTCAATAAGTGTCCAAAGTGTAGTCTTCCAGTCACAAATTTAATACATATGTATTTAATAAATATGTCCCAAAATACAGCAGTTTTGGAATAAAATATAATATTGGTTACTCAAATTTTTTTAAACTAACCCCTTTCACATTTACCTTGAAAGATATAATTTTTCTGGTGGACAAGAATTTACCTTCAAATGAGTCTAAGATAATAAACTCTGTTATACTTGCTGCCAGAAATTACATTTTCAAGAAATGGAAGAGCAACTTCCTTCCAACGGTTACGGAAGTTAAGAATTATCTCAAAAAACAATACATAATCGAGCAATTAGCTACAGATTTAAACTCTGACCGGGAAATAACTTCCTTCTTCAAAAAATGGTCTAAATTTATTAAAATATTCCCACCAAGAGAAATCAACCATTGGAGGGGGAATTTTTCCCCCCCTCTTCCCTGCTCTCTCTCGGGGAGGTAGATGGTATAGAAGTCTTCATGATTGAGGAACCCTGTTGAACTTCATTTTTTGATTCTCTTAGTTCTAACAATATCAGTTAAATAGGATTAGTTTTTATCTTCATTTCTAGTTGTACTGGACAGGCGGGGAATCTACACTACTCATTAGACCATTCACTTTGAATTTCTCACTTATTTTTTCACAGAAAATTAGAGGCAACTTAATAGTGTTAATAATTCTTACATCTATTTCCCTCTAAGATGGGTTGCCGGTTTTTCTGGTAGTTTACTATATAATATAAAACTCCCGACAATGTGCCGAGAAATCTCGGATGGATGAAAGTTCAGTTATTTTATTAGTTCAGTAAATATGCAATGTTGATGTAAGCATTTAAGTAATTGTATACTCTTTGTGCCTTGCTCGGCGCCAATATTGTACCTTCTTCCTTTTCCTCATTGTTTTGTTTTTTAATATTCATGGCACATTGTAGGTACAAAATATAAATAATAAATAAAAAAATGTTAATATTACATTTATAGGTCCCCATAGGTATAGATAACCACTTATTAAGAGTTCCCTGGTCTGGAGAGGAACATATTTTCCTATTCATCTCATTTTTAAAACCTGAACGTAATTTACTGGGAGCTAGTTTTTTTTTAGATTACAATTCCTTCTAAATGTTATAGTTGGTCTTACACCAATTACATTCTTAAGCAGTGAATCCACTCTAAGGATTTTCCAATGTTTTTTAAAAATGTTTTCAATTATATTAGCCCCTTCATTGTAAGTAGTTATGAAGTGTACTTCATTTGAATGTGTAGGAGATTGCCTCCTTTTATAATAAATGACTTATTTATTAGATTTACTCTATTTCTAGAGCCTTTTTTTTCCGCTAGATTTAAAGGGGGATCTTATATCCTTTATTGATAAATTTCTTATCCAAAACCGTTGCTTCAGCTTGAAAATCAGACTCATTAGTGCAATTCAGTCTTATTCTCATATATTGACTAAATGGTATATTTTTTTCCATTTCTGAGGGTGTGAGCTTCTAGCATCTAAAAAACTGTTCTTATCTATTTTCTTTCTAAAGTTACAGACCTTAATTTTATTATTAAGATCCTTTGAAGGTATCAAATCCAAGAATTCAATTTTTCCCTTAGAATGACTACCAGTAAATTGAAAATTAAAATAATTTTGATTAATATAATATGTAAAATTATCTATAGATATCTCATTACCTTTCCATAGAATAATCACATCATCAATATATCTAAAATACTTTACTATGTGACCTTTAAAAGGGTTATCCTTCCATATGAAGTTCTCCTCAAAATCATTCATAAAGATATAAGCATACGATGGGGCAAAAGTAGTCCCCATTGCTGTGCCCCGTATTTGGAGGTAGAACTTATTTTCAAAAGAAAAGTAATTATGTTGTAAAATAAACATAATTGAATCTAGAATAAATTTTAAATGTTTGGCCAGAATATCATATCTAAGGAAAGAATTTTCGATGGCTTTAACACCATTATCATGGGAAATATTAGTGTACAAAGATGTTACATCAAATGCTATCCACTAAAAGTCATTTTCCCAATTAGTTTCTTAAAAAACTCTAATGACATCCACCGTATCTTTCAAAAAAACTTTAGTTTTTCTAACAATCAGTTGGAGATAGTAAACCACATATTTTGATAAATTATGACACAAGGGCCCTACTCCCAAAATAATTGTACGTCCCGGGGGTTATTAGGGTTCTTATGTACTTTTGGTAAATGGTAAAAAAACACTGACTTTGGGAAAAGGTTGTACAATAAAATTAAATTTATCCTGAAAATTTCATATTCTGGGATGAAGTTCCGGAGGAGGAGCTTGTGTACAGGTTGTGCAGCACAAGCTCTGCTCCCTGCAGGTAACCCACTGGCGGTAGCTTTCGTGCCGGGAACCTCAACAACCGAGGGGAAGATACTGCAGCCAGCTCTGTTTGTGCCTGGAGGGACTCTTGCAGCGCTGTTTACAGCTTGTGCTACATTATAATATTCGTTGTCCTGGGCTACACATAAGACATCCTGTGTAGAAGCCACCCAAGGAGTGAAGACCAATTGTGGCAGTCCCCCCCTCCCACCGGTGCTGCGTGAGGGGGGTAGATAGCCCGAAAGAGCTTGGATTCTTATGGGCCAAAGGATACTGGAAGCAGTCCTCACCCTCCACCAGTGCTGCGCTGGGGGATAGACAGCTCAACAGGAGGAAATAAGAAGTGCTGGTGGGATACAGCTTCTATTCACCTATCTGCATCGGATGCCTTGTTTGTGTCCCGTAGCTGAGATCGCTGGCTCACTGTTCCGCCCACTGCCACGCTATTAGGCGTCCTCGGCTCCATTTGTTTGTTCACCGTGGAGGCTGCAGGTGGGGAGCAACTGGCTCTGAAGCTGAGAGGGTGCCGGCTGGGTGAGTTGGAATGCCTGCGTGTGCCCCCTGTCTCGGTCATAAGGATTGAAGCCATTGTAAGGTAAAGATAAATAGAAAATAAGAAAGAACTGTCTAACTGAACGCCGAGATAGGAAATCTGTCTTCTAAGAACTGATACGGCGATTTCGACAGGCGTTCTGAAATTAAGGTCCCAGTTCTCTTTACTATGGAGGAGTATTTACGGCTTCTTTATGAAGTTTCACAACTCAGAGGCTGAAGGCTGGGCAAGCTTTGGAACTCAGTCCAGGGTTACTGGATAAAGGATTTGTCCTTTTAAAGGTTGAAGGGGAGAATTTGATGAGGCTCTCTGTTAAAATGGGGCGAATTTAAAACAATTTGCAAGTGACTATCACTTCAGCATCCCTCAATACCTATTAACTATACAGTTTCACGCAGACATCAGAAATTATGTATAATCACTGGACTTCACTATTTTTTTTTTCTCCTTCTCATTAGCCCAATTCAAGTATTTGTTCTTATTCTCTTTCTACCTTTCATGGTTGTTATATAGAAGGTGACCAAACAAGCAGTTTATAAGCTTGAAGATAATTTGCTGGACAATTTTTGTTGTTTTCTATGCAAAAGTGTGTTTTTTTCTCTTTCTGACCCTCCTGATTTGTATACGTACTGACTTAAAAAGGGTTATCTCTGCTTATTTTTTTAGTCTGGGTTGAAATTGGGCTGAATCTTATTTGAATCTCTTGGCTGCAATGCTTTTGACTCATAGAAGTGGACAAGTGCATTGTTGTATACTGTTTTTGTTAGGTATCCTGAGGTATCAGACATGAAATGAATTTTGAAGCTGGGTCAGACCTCTTTAGAATGTAATTAACTGAATTAAATGAAAATTGGGGCTCGTAGAATACTAAGTTTGAATTGAAATTTGATTTTGGATAATAACTCTAGAGCCCAACTAATTGAAAATTTAATCTCTTAGACAAATTAGGATTGAAATGATTCTCGATATAAATTATGTAACTTTGGGACTAGCGTTGGAAGCAGGTTCTGTAATACATCAGCTTCACAGGGTATCATTCTGTAAGAGGTTTCCTAGATAGAATAGTTGGCTAGGAATAGCTGTACTCGGTTCCAGATTGGTAGCCTAGGGGCTTCACAGTTAATATCAATTGTTATAGAGGTAATCTCCCATCCTCTGGGACTGAGAATCTCTGGTGGTCTTATACACCCCTTTATCACTGAATCTGATTTGGCACTTCCTCACTTGATTCCCTCACTCCTCCACCCCTTTCCCTTCTTCCCTTTCCCCCTTTTCCTCCCTTTTTTTTTCTCTTCTCCACAGTCACAAATTAAGCACTTAGATAATTTATTCACGTTTCTTCCTTTTTTTTGCGTTGCACGTTTTTTTTATTTTGTTTTTTACCTCACCTATGGATAGATTTTCAGTTCACTGTCTCACCATAAAACCACTTCACCAATCATGGCTTCCAGACCCAGAGATAGGAGGAATAAAACAGCAGCTGAAACCCTGGTCGAACTGCATCCTGAACCTGGCCCTGTCACAAGGAACATCAACGCCACAAATTCACAGACACTAGTGAATAATATCATAGAAGCCCTGAACCCAAAATTTGAGTCTCTTAGGTTAGAGATAAAACAAGATCTACACACACTCTCTATGGAGGTTAAGCAATTTTCGACAAGGATTCAGGAAGCTGAACAAAGAGTGTCTGATCTTGAAGATCTCACAGCCTCACATGACACTAAACTACAGGCGAACTCACTTTCCTTGATAGAATTACAGAAGAAGATTGAGGAATTAGAAAATCCAGGAGAAACAATGTTAGAATAATTGGGGTTCCCGAAACTTTGCAACATACAGATTTAATGAAATTTGCAGCTGAGACTCTTCCTCAGCTTTTAAACATCTTGCAAGATCTATTACCCCTAGCTGTAGAGAGGGCCCACAGATTGGGGAGGTCTCCTTTATCAGTTGGTGATAAATCTAGACCTAGACCTATAATAGTGAGATATCTAAATTATCAGGATAAAGTTAGGGTTTTGCAACTATCTCGTAAAAATGCACCTATCCTATTAGAAGAAACTAAAATTCTGATTTTCCAAGATTTTGCCTATGAAACTTCTCTGAAAAGGAGGGAGCTCTCCCCAATCTGTGGTAGGCTAATTAAAAAAGGTGTTTTTGCTACAGTTGTCTATCCAGCTAGGCTCAAAGTGGAAGTGCAGGGTCACACATCTGAGGCAGAAAAATGTTATACTGAAAAATGTTTTCTGAAGTAGTCTGAAGTAAAGTGTTATATTTTGGAATAATTTGTTTTGGTTGATGATGCCTCAAATGTATGTCAGTTTTATGTATTGGTTGTTTCTTCTTTTTCAGGCTTTTTTGATGAGTAGAGCCAGGGAGATAGGGATAGAGGGGCGAGGTTTTTTTCCTTTTTTTTTTTTTTTTTAAAGGATGACTAAAGTTAAAAAATTGATTATATCCTCTTGGAATGTCGGAGGTATCTCAACTCCAATAAAGCGCAAAATTATTCCATATGAAGTATTATTAGAATTTACTGACCCAGAAAGTAGAATTTTGATTTTGAAAATTAAACTGGCTAACTCAATATTTACACTCTGTAATCTTTACGCTCCTAACAAATTTGAGATAAGCTTCTGGGAATTCTTACAATCTAAAATCTTACAATTAGTTGAAGGTAACATAATTGTAGCAGGGGATTTTAACATGGCTCCACAGATTCCCCTTGACAGGTGTAGGCAAGCACATATCACTCATATCTCCAAGAGAGATAAATTGGAAGGTAAAATGTTTAAAACTTTGTTTAGGAATCTGGCCCTTAAAGACATTTGGAGGACTCAGAATCCAACCCAAAGAGAATTTACATGTAAGGCCAGGAATGTGAATTCTTTGTCCAGAATTGATTTATTTCTAGTTAATGAGAATCTATTAAAAATTGGTGCCACAACTAAAATTACACAAGTTACCATTTCAGACCATGCCCCAATAATTTTAGATATCCCACTGAATATTAAACTACATATCTCGCGCCGTTTTTCCCCCCCAAAATTTTTAATGAAAAATTTAAAATTGGTTAATTACTAGAATGACCAAATTTTTTTCTCTAAACCTTGGTACAGTTAATGATCCGAGTCTATTATGGGAAGCAGGTAAAGCAGTAATAAGAGGGGACATCATTGCGTATATGGTTGATTTTAAACGCAAAGCTGCCCTTAGAGACAGTGAAACATTGAGATCAATCACCAATACCTACAATAAGTATCTAGCTCAACCCACATCTGCTAATTGGAGGAGGTACACCTCTGCTAAGAGAGAGAGAGATACCTCTTTATTGCATATCTCAGTCCAAGCTGATTTTAAATCTAGAGCTAAGTTTTATAGGCATGGGGATAAGGCAGGTAAATTGTTGGCTAAACTAGTTAAGAATGTAAAGTGGAGTTCTTCTATCAATTCGCTTGTAGAACAAGATACTTTATTTAAAGATTCAAATGAAATTCTTGATACTTTCTTTGTTTATTACAGGGATCTATATTCTTTTAGGAAGTCAGATATGAAAGCATCAGAAGTTTTTTGGAGAGGGCTTGATCACCAACGTCTGAGCGATGAAGCAATAACCAAAATTAATGCCCCTATCTCTGATCAAGAGATTATTCATGCTATTAAAGAGCTGAAACTGGATAAAGCCCCTGGGCCTGATTCTCTTCCTAATGAGTTTTATAAGATCCTATATCTTGTTGTTACTCCTCACTTAAGGAATCTTTTTAATTATTTTTATGTAGAAAGTAAGCCTATTCCTTCGAATTTTGTTGCATCTACCACATCATTGATTTTGAAGCCAGGGAAAGATCCCTTGAAAAAGGAGTCTTACCAGCCCAACACATTACTTAACTCTGACTACAAATTACTATCATCAATCCTAGCTAAAAGACTTCAGCGAGAGATAGGGATTCTCATTAATATAGACCAGGCAGGTTTTTTGTCCAAGTGCAACCTAGTGGCTAAAGTCAGAGAACTATTTTTAGTTCTTGACTACTTTCATAACTCTCAAGAAATCTTGTCTCAAGATCAGACAGATATAGCAATCGTCGTGCTTGACGCAGAAAAAGCGTTTGACTCTGTGCATCACCAGCATATTTTAACTTCTCTGTCTCATTTTGGCTTCAAAGATAATTTTATTTCTTTCATTAATAATCTCTGCATTAACTCTTCAACTAAACTGATTATTAATAATTTAGAATCTAATTTAATTAGCCTTCAGAGAGGCACAAGACAAGGCTGCCCGCTATCACCTCTCTTATTTGATTTAGCGATGGAGCCTTTAGCTCTTAAAATCAGACAATCTCTTAAGGGGATAAAGATTGGCTCTTTAGAACAAAAAATCGCCCTATACGCGGGTGATGTGTTAATTTACATATCCGATACAAAAAACAATATTCCAAGATTACTCTCGATTACTAACTCGTTTGGAACCTTCACAGGTTACAAGATTAATATCTCTAAATCAGAACTAATGTGGTACAGAAAAAATGTCTCTTTCTGTGACACCCTTTAAGGAAGTTTTGTCCCACTTTAGGTATCTAGGAATCAACATATCAGTCAATCCACAAGAGTGGTATAGTCTTAATATTTCTCCCATTCTATCCAAGATAAAAGAGTATATGAGTAGTTGGCAAAAATCTTCCACTTTCCCTGTCAGGACGTATTGCCTTATTTAAAATGGTTCTCCTCCCAAAAATTCTTTACCCTTTGCAAAATATTCCGGTCATCTTGAAAGTCAAAGATTGGAAAAGCCTGAATAGGGCTCTTCGGTATTTTATATGGAAGTGCAAAAGACCCCGAATTTCTTTAAATAAACTTTATCTCCCTAAAAGATTTGGGGGAATGGCTCTTCCCGACCTTAGTAAATATAGCATAGTCTTTCTCGCACGCATTGTGATAGACTGGATTTTGAATAAAGACTATTTCACTAACAATAAGCTTGAAAGGAATATTCTATATCCTTATAATCCCACAGCTTTAATTCACTGTCCAGTTCATTTCATCCCGAAGGAAGTGAAGTGTCTCAGCTCTGTATATACGATAATGCAGGCTTGGAAAAAGCTTGGGCAGAAAGTAGGTATTGATCTAACCATTCCAAAATTTCAAGGACTGTGTGGCAATCCAGAATTTCAAGGAGGGACTCAATCACAAATATTTCAGAGTTGGCATGAGAAGGGCTTAACTTGTATGACCCAATTTATAGATCAAGATACTCTATCAGTAAAATCTTTTGATAGACTAAAACAGGAATTCCATTTAGGCAATAAGGATTTTTTTGCTAACCTCCAGACCAGACATTATCTTTTCTCACTCACTGAGAAATTTGGATGGTCCTGGTCTTGGGGGAAACTAGATAATTGGCCTATCCTTGCCAAAAATAATTTATCCTCCATTTCAATTTGGTATGAACTGGTGACTAGTCAGTATGGAGACTCTAATCTACACCAGATAACACAAAGGTGGAATCTTCTGTCACCAGAATTAAATATTGAGGTGGAGCAGGTGGAAAAATCTATAGTCATAATAGCGCAGACTACCCTATCTGCAAGTTGGAGAGAATCACATATTAAATTACTCTATAGATCTTATTATACCCCATTAAAGGGATTTAAATGGCATAATCGCAAATTTAATACATGCCCGAAATGTGCATATCCGGCAGCTGATATAATCCATATGATATGGGCATGTCGCCGGATAAGTCAGCTATGGCGGAAAATAGAATTTTGTCTCATCAAGGTATTGAAGATACCCGCTCTCTCTCTCTCTCTAGCAGAGGTTGTTTTTCTTATAGAATCCCCCTTAATTCCTGAGCATAAAAAAGCCAGAAATATGACAATTTTGGCAGCGATAATTGAAATTTAATTTTTAAGAAATGGCGAGAATCCTCGGTTCCTAGTATCCTAGAGATCAAAAACTATATGAAGAAACAATGCATTATTGAACAGATGGATACGGCTTTAACTTCTGAAAGGGAAGTAACTCATTTTTTTTAAAAATGGTCCACATTTATTAACATTTTCCCCCCAGAGGAGATAGACCAACTAATTTACCCTTTTAGACATTC
>CAJPDP010277093.1:0-12161 GCA_905336975.1 Bombina variegata variegata
TTTGTGATTACTTTTCACAGATCCTTGGTTAAAAAAGTTTCCTACATGGTTAACACACACACAAATAATACATTATATAGCTACACACAAACACAAATCCGAAATACAAAGAGTTCTCACACCTTTCGAAAAACTGTGCACACAAGAATCCCCACCCAGACACACTGTTTCACTACTATATAAAATATTACTATTGCCAAGTGAAACGGAGCTACCTAATTATGTCCGATTCTGGAATACTGAACTAAACGCTGAACTTGACTCAAAAGTATGGACTAGGTCATTTCAGATAGCAGCAACTGCCTCAACATCCGTCACAATACAGGAAATGCACATTAAATTTATCAGCAGATGGTATTTAAGCCCACTTAGATTGCACAAATCTAATCATCAAGTTAGCAACCGATGTTGGAGAGCATGCGGACAGGTGGGCACGATAAAGCATATCTGGTGGTCGTGCCCCCTTATCACAGAGTACTGGAGAGATATATTCAGATCTACCTCATCTGTATTAGGAATTACCATTGAACCCAACTTACACTTACTACTATTTTTAAAGATCCCAAAGTTGCAGAATAAATTACACAGGACCATCCTCCTTATAATGCTCAACAGCGCCAAGAAATTAATTCCTAAAAGGTGGAAATCCAGTATTTCACCAACAGTCCGCGAGTGGCATTCGCAAACTTCAGACACACTACAACTCAAACGTTTTCACTATTTAAAAACAAACAACCTACAATTCTATCAGGGGCTCCTTGACCTATGGAGTGGATTCCAGCTCTAAAAAGACCAATGAATCCAGAACAGAACCATAAAGTAATGTTTAATTAAGCAGCACAGACCAACCCCCCCCCCACCTCAGCCCCCTCCCCCAAACTTTCTCTATCCTACTATTCTTTCCTTCCCTGTCACTATCTATATAACTAATGGCCAACACCAGATTCCAGAACACATAAAATTGTTAATGTTATTAATACCACTTATCGTATACTATTTGAGACTGCTAGTTATATTATGAGACAATCTCTATCTGTCAAAAGGACTCTAACAAATCGCTAACTGTAAAAGACTTTTGCTCCAACGGATGGCAATCTTCATGGGCCTCTGACTCGGATTAAGATATATCAAATTAGCATGAATCTAAAAATTGAAGTATGTATCACTTATTGTATTACATGATCCCTGTTGTTGGTTGTTTCATTTACTTTGTCAAACAACGATTTTCAATAAAAACTATTTAAAATAAAAAATATATAATTTTTCTTATACCACTAGTCTCAATTTGCTATTGATTTAGCGATCACCTTATTGTTTGTTATCATTTTGGTAAGTGCACACACACATCTTGCAAGAGCAGATAGATAGAGCGTGTTTTTGTAAGTGTAAATGAAAACCTTTTTGTAGCTCTATCTCTGTAACCTCTTAATTTGGTCAGATTCTAATAAAAGCTTTCACTCTGGTAAAGAACTGAGTGTCTGATACATTATTTAGCCTGGAATTACTATTAGTAGAAAAGTGGCTATATTACTGTGTTTTCCTAAGTAGCACACAGTACACATACAATATTTACTTTGGAATGGTGGTAAAGAGTTTATTGTATACAAGTGTGTGGTGAGATGTCACAAGATTTATTTTTTTCATTATACAATGCAGAAGGTGTTATCGCAAGCATATCCAAAGTGGATTTATTGAAGGTGATCCTGGTGGACTTGGAGGGATAATTGTGCAACAATACAAAATGCTGATGCCTAGAATCAATTAATAAATGATGGTACAGCATTTATTATTGCACATGCAATCATTTATGCAGCCCCACCTCCTGCTCTCTCATTCATGCAAGAACAGAGCATCAGCGGTTAGGAAAAAGTTTAATATTTGGAACCCATAGAAACAGTCCAGCTGTTCATTGAGAGTTATATTTATCAAAATCCAGTAACAACCAAAATTTGTTATAACTGCAAAGCCACAATTATTACACATTTAGGGTTACATTTAAAGGACCACTCGTTGCAGTAGAATTGCATAATTAATAAGTACATAATAAAAAAGAAAATGCAATAACACCTACTCTGAATTTCAAATAAGCAGCAGATTTGTTTTCTGACAAATTTATTTTTTCTCCCATTATCCGGCCCACTGTATCATGTGACAGACATCAGCCAATCACAGACTAGTATTCGTATACCTAATGAGCTTGTGCACATGCTCAGTAGGATCTTGTTCCCCAGAACGTGTGAATATAAAAATACTGTGAAAAATTTGATAATGGAAGTAAATTGGAAAGTGTTTTAAAACTGCACGCTCTATCTGAATAATAAACATTTATTTTGACTTGAGTGTCCCTTTAATAAGCTGCAAAGGCAGTTTTGGATGCCCAGCATGCAAGGCAAACCTAAAACATTAGTCAAATAGCTGGGGTCTTAAGACTGCTGCTACCTAACCTCTGTTACCTAAAAGAGGGTTGCAAAGCATATGCAGTGGCTTGTGGAATGTTAAATGCACGCAGCAAATGATGCCCACTCGCCAAAAGGCCAGGCAGATGAGGTTCATGATAGTGAACCTCGTCTGCCTAACCATTGATAAATAGAGCCCTTATAGTCTTTGGGTCTGATAATCCTAATCTCACCAGCATGGTGAGAAATATCAACCAGACCATAACATGGGCAGAGCTCACAGAATATCTGTGCAAATTAACTGCAACAGGAGTTTCCAGTAAATTGTTAGATTATCTATGTAGAAAGTGATAAAGCTTATTGGAATGCAACCTCTTGCAGGGGAGAGCAAATGTTACAGGGAGCACTTGGTACTGTTATACTGTTACTTTATAAAACTGTTACTGTTACTTTATAAAACAGTCCAAACTAATATATGCACAAAAGAAAACTTTGAACAATCAGATATGGATAGCCCACGGGGGTATTTATAGACTTATCTGGCAGCAAAAATATAGGGTCTTCTATTATAGTGGACTGCCCAGTGTTCAGCAACTTGAGCAGCAGCAGCTCTTAACTATCTGTATTCTCCTCCAACGAAATCTCAGAAATGGATCTCTTCATAGTTGTGGTCTCCATAATAGATTGGAGATGTTCCAGTCTGGCAACAATCTGGTGCTCATACTCTTTCAGAAGGTCTCGCAAAACTATATAAACTTCCTCCATTTCGTATAATCTAGGTAGATATGTAACATGCAGTGCACTCTTAGCGTTGCGATATGGCGGGTACCCGAAGGAGCTCTGATGGGGGGTAGGTGGTAGGCAGCAGCCTTAAAGCAGCTCCAGATTATCAGGGCTGGTAGCAAATCCCATTATGTTATGTTTGTTTAATGCAGAATCTTTAGTAGAATCCGGGTGTGCTCATTTCAGGTTCAGAAGTCATCAAGTACTATAGGATTTATGTTGATAGATCTTAAGGTTTCAGCAGCACACGATATTGCGACCTGTCATGGCCGCTGCCTGGAAGTTCCCCCCACCAAACTAGTTTTAA
This sequence comes from Bombina variegata variegata, assembly GCA_905336975.1. Taxonomy (NCBI): domain Eukaryota; kingdom Metazoa; phylum Chordata; class Amphibia; order Anura; family Bombinatoridae; genus Bombina; species Bombina variegata. The sequence goes on from CAJPDP010277093.1 coordinate 3,487, forward strand.
CAGATGATTATCTTAACATTTAAATCCATTCAAATCCATGTCAAAACCTGTTTTTGTAACAATTTTCAAATAACTTTAGACTATATTAACTCATTTGATGACTTGCAAAGAGAACTTTCAACAGTATTCCATTTCTTTAGAATATATTTACACCAGTTAAAGTATTCAAATGTTTTCAATAAGAAAGCCAAAAATAGGTAAGTTGAGATAAATGTCTTCACACTTTAATCTCTAAAATATTTTAAATATATCTTCAAACCAGAAACCCATAAGAGAATTCAATCTTTGGGCTCCATTTATGAAGCTACCCATGCATATTTGAAGCTGTTGTGGTGTAGACTCGCTCATGCAAGGCCCCGACCACACGTTTAAAATTAGGGGTCTTAGGATTCATCCAGGATAAATGAAAAGTCTATGGTCCATTAGGTTGTGTGACAGCAGGGAGGGGGTAGTACAAACATTTGTGCAATTTTTAATGTGGGCAGTAAATGGGCAGTGGATGCTTGCTCAAATGTGGGTGAACATATTATTTAACTTGAAATCTTGTTTGTCCACAAGTTAATAATTGAGAGCCTTTAAGGAAAAGTTTAATTTGGTTTGGTTATAAATATCCCTATAAACAGAACGATATGCAGATATTGTATAATGTAGGAAACCTATAGTTCATAAACAAGCAACATATTCAATTATATTAAAAAGGTACATGAAGTCCAACACTTTTCTTTCATGATTCAGATAGAACATACAACTTTCTAACTGACTCCTATTATCAGATTTGCTTATTTCTGTTGGTAGTGTTTAATGAAAGTGCATCAATGTACTTGATGAGTCAGTCAGTGAGAGCAAGTATTTATTTGCATCAAAAAATCAGCATCTAGCACACCAGCAGTGCATTGCTGCTCATGAGCTTCCCTAGGTATGCTTTTCAACAAAGGATACCAAAATAATGAAGCAAATTATATAATAGAAGTAAATTGAAAACATATTTATAATTACACGCTCTAAGTTTAATTTTGACTTTCATGTCCCTTTAAATTGATCATTGTAAATTGACATTAATCAACCCTTTAGCTATTACAAAACATGGAACAATGTATATATTTATGGAAGATAAGTGATAAATATTTCAAAGAAACAAAATGATAAAGCATTATTAGAATTTTAATTGTCATTAGTCACAATATAATACATTTTTCGGTATATTGATACAAGGATTTAAAAAGTAGTGGGTGGTACCTGTTCACAGTTATTTAAAGAGTCATTAAAACAAATTAAAATGTTTAATTTTCTGTAGTAAAAAAAAACCTCTGCAATATATATTCATAATTTATTTTGTTTCTTTTCCTGTAAAATTATAGGTTTTCCAAATCTGATCTTTGGAAGTGCCCACTGCCGACATCACAAGCACAATATCATTGAATATATGTGTCTAATTTGTCTTAGAAGAGGACATAATATACTGGAAAATTAAGTTATGTTAACAAATACAATCCTCCAAGCGGTAGGGAAATTTGTTTATTTAACACAACTGCAGCAAACTCAGGGCAAGATTACATATACAGCGCAGGATTCAGCGTAACTGCTGAAACCCGTGTCGCCCATAATTTCACCTCGCACATCGGGGAATACAATAAACCCCACCGGAAGTTCATAAACTGCCGTAAGTCAGATAAACTAGAGATGGCCATAAATGTGTGTAAATACACATTTCTGGAGTTGCCAGTGACTTACGGCACTTTAGAAACTGCTGACACCTAAGAAAATTAAAAAAAAGTGTCAAATCTCCCGTAAAAGTCTAACCCGCCTCGCAAAAATAAACCTGACACGTAAAACCCCTATATCTGCCATCACCCCCATATCCGAACTAATAATAAATGTATTAACCCCTAATCCGCCGACCCCTCACATCGCAATCTAACTAATTGAACTATTAACCTCTAATCTGCCATCCCCCACATCGCAAACTAACTACTAAATGTATTAACCTCTAATCCGCCATTCACCCACAACATCAACTACCTAATTACACTATAAACCCCTAATCCGCCAACCCCCCACATCGCAATCTACCTAATAAAACTATTAACCCATGATCCACCATTCACCCACATCACAATATACCTAATAAAGCTATTAACCCCTAATCCGTCTAACACCCACAATGCAAATAACTAATTTAATTACTAAGCCCCCTAACCTAACACCCCCAAAATTAACCACACCTACCTAAAAAAAAATACTAAGTTACAATTAAAATTAAAAAAAGTCTAACATTACTTTTAAAAAAATAAGAATAAAATTGTAGCCAATAGGATTTCAGTAGCTCTCATCCTATTGGTGTAAGGGTGGTAAGTCTGAATTTACCAAATGTTAAGTGAACCACCAAACACCAAACCACAGGTCCAGTCAAGTATAACTTGGAACCTTATTGTGCTCATCAAACTGAAGGTCACTACTGATTAGGACAACAGAGTGATATGCGTACAAAAATTCAATTGATTCAAAAATGTGCACACAGATAAGTGTGAATGTGTATCTCAGGACTTGACAGAGGGTTAAGCTGGAGTTAATTATTAGCATACACAGAGTTAGAGCAAGCGTTATTACAGCCAAACAGACATTAGTAAGAGATGGAGACAAGCTGAGTAGAACAGTTGGTGCAGAGGCAGACTAGTATCTAAAATAACACAATCCAATAGGAGCTGCCTGTTTGTAGCTTGAGGCACCTGCACAATTAATACAGTTCAAGGATTCTACTTTACCATGAGTCAGACGGTATTTCGCTGATCTGTGGCTCCCTGGTAATGATACTCCATTAGTAACGGCACTGGTGTGACGTCACATGCCAACAGTGTGTCCAAAAGTAGTAATGCGAATAGAAACTGAATTCACTGACAGGGAGGCTTAGACGAACAGGAACAAAGTCAATTTGCTCAACGATTGTTTGCAAAGGTATGGAATCCTGTAGTTTAGGAGAGTAAGCAGACAGGATAAACTGTAGCAAGGTTACTGAATAATCCATAGCGTGGGTAGGGGCTACGTCTCTCTAGGGACAGACTCAGAGCTATGTCTAAGCGCTGAAGCAAATTACCAAGCGATGAGGAAAGGCAGGAGGGGCCTTAAATATTGTGGAGACAGATTAGATGTAGATTTTTAAAGATACAAGCCCAAAATAGAAACTGAAAACATGACTGAACTCCCCCCTCAAGGAGCCGCTCAGCAGATCAAGGCTTAGGTCGATCAAGATGCCTGCGGTGGAACAAAGATACTATGCGGGGAGCTGACAAGTTAGTGGAGGTTCCCAGGAATCCTCATCAGGTCCATAACCTTTCCAACGGACCAAATATTGCAGTACACGGCGGTAGTAACGTGAGTCAAGAATAGCGTTCACTTCATAATCTAGGTCCTCCTGAAGAGGAACAGGATCCAAAGAGGCTCAGGTTCCGGTCTTACAGGTTGGTAAGGTTTAATGAGGGACACATGGAAGGTAGGCTGTATTTTAAAAGAAGCAGGTAACTGAAGTGTGACAGCATTCGAATTAAGGATTCGAGTGATTACATAAGGTCCGATGTATAAACTCACAAGCTTTTTACTGGGAAGCCAAAGTTTTAAATGTTTGGAGGAGAGCCAAACTTTATCTCCAGGTTTGTATTCGGGGGGTTTTGATCTTCTCAGAACGTAATGAGTTTTTTGTTTGGCCTGAGCTTGTTTTAGCGTCTCCTACAGTAGTGTAAAACCTTGAGCAATAGTATTGATGGTGTCATTGATGAAAGGTGAAGAGGATTCAGTTCTTTGGAACATATGATAAGAGGGATGAAAGCCATAATTTATATAAAAAGGTGACAACTTAGTAGAGGCATTGACAGTGTTATTGTAAGATAATTCAGCAGTTGGTAACAATGAAGTCCAATTATCCTGTTGGTAAGTGCAAAACCAACATAGGTACTGTTCTAGACATTGGTTGGTCCTCTCAGTCTGCACATTCATCTGAGGGTGGTATGTAGTACTAAGTCTCCTTTCGATGCCTAGGATCTGGCAAAGTTGTGACCAAAATCTGGAAGTAAACTGGGTACCTCTATCTGTAGTGATAGTGTCTGGTAGACCATGTTATCTGACTATGTGACTGAGAAATAGTTGTGCCATTTCAGATGTGGTTGGTAAGCCATGAATGGGTATAAAATGAGCCATCTCTGAAAAGAGATCCACCACTACAAGGATGGTGTTGTTATTTGAAGATGCTGGGAGATCCACTATGAAATACATGGCAATACCTCGCCATGGCCTATCGGCAATGGGGAGAGAAAGGAGTTATCCATATGGATGAATTTGTTGGTATTTACATGTGGAACAAATAGAACAAGACTGGATGTACAGTTTTATGCTGTTTTCCATCTGTGGCCACCAAAAAATCCCTTTGCAATATATGCATGGTTTTTCAGAATCCAGGGTGTCCTGAAATTGGAGAGTCATGGGCAGAACAAAGAATTTAATCCCTAAGAGATGTAGGAACATAAAGTTGTTATCCATGGTAGAACAGATCCTTGTGAAATTTGAATTGCGAAAGTGAGGAATAATTTTGTTGGTGACCTTTGAAATAAGATATCTTGTCTATAGTGAGACCAATAAACCTATTTGAAGGTATGATTGAGGTAGGGGGACTAGAATTGACAGGTCTGGGATCTTTTATTGATAGTGCATCAGCCTTGGTATTCTTATAGTCTGGACGATATGTGATAACAAAATTGAACCTTGAAAAGAAAAGGCTTCATCGTACCTGTCATGAAGTTAATGTCTTTTTAGTTTTCAGATACTCAAGGTTTCTGTGGTCAGTGTAAATAATAATTGGAAAGGTGGTTCCTTCAAGTAGCTCCTTTTCACCTATTGCATAGTTTAATTTTGCTGTACTCATAACCCTGGAGTAAAATGAAAGTGGATAGAGTGGTTCTTTAGGGGACTTCCTCTGGGAAAGAAGTGCACCAATTGTGAAATTGGATGCGTCAACCTCAAGAACATACTGTAAGCTGGGGTCTGAGAATTGTAGTATAGGGGGCGACACAATTTTTTTCTTTATGAGTTTTAATGATTCATCAGCATGGGGGTTCCAGAAGAATTTAATATTCTTCCAACTAAGTACAGTTAGAGGTTTGGCAATTGCGGAAAATCCTTTAATAATTTTTCTATAAAAGTTTGCGAAACCAGGGAATCTCTGAACATCTTTTTTGGTGATAGGGATAGGCCAATTAGTGATTGCGTCTACTTTATTATTTTCAATATAAATACCTGAAGGGGATATATGATAGCCTAAGAAAGATATAGAGTCAGAGTTAAAGATGTATTTTTCAATTTTAGCATAAAGATGGTGAATTCTAAGTCGGGACAAAACTAATCTTACATGAGTAATGTGTTTTTTTAAATTCTCAGTATAAATTAAAATGTAATCTAAATAGATAACCATACATACGTCAAGGAGGTCACGAAAAATGTAATTTATAAAACATTGGAAAGTTGCCGGGGCATTACACAAGCCAAAAGGCATGACTGTGTATTTAAATAAACAATAGTGTTTGCAGAATGTTGTTAACCACTCATCCCCTGACCTAATTCTTATGAGATTGTACGCACTACTAAGGTCTAATTTTGTGTAAATTCTAGCTCCCTGTAGACGTTCTATCAGTTGAGGGATGAGAGGTAGGGGGTATCTGTTCTTTTTNNTTAACAAAGAAGATGCCAGCACCTGCTGAAGAGGTGGATGGTCTAATGAACCCTTTCTTTAAGTTTTCATCTAAATATTCTTTAAGGTGTACAAGTACGGATTCGGACAATGGATAAATATGGCCATAGGGTATAGTGGAACCTGGTATTAAATAAATGGGACAATCAAAAGTCCTGTGTGGTGGTAACATTTGGGCCTCGGTTTTGTCAAAAACGTCACTGAAATCTTTATAACAATGGGGTATGTTATGGTCGGATAGATGTAATATGGAATGGGAGGGAAACAGGTTTTTGTACAGAAATCAGAATTAAATTGAATTAAACCTTTTTCCATGAGATAGTAGGTTCATGTTTGTGTAGTCATATTAACCCTAGAATAATAGGAACATTAGCTGATGGAATTACTTCAAATGTACATATCTCAGTGTGTCCAAAAGTGGAGGCTATTTGTATAGGAATAGTGTGATGTGTTATAGATCCTGAACTAACAAAAGAATCATCAACAACACGTATGGCAAGTGAACTCTGTTTCTTTATTAGGGGAATTTAAAGTGAAGGTAAACGTTAGTGAATGAAAGCCCGTTTTTTAAAAATACTATTAAAAACAGGTGCACTTTCATTCATCAAAGTTTACAAAGCAGCCGTTTTGTTAAAAAAATTACCTTTTTTTTGTTTTCACAGCTAGAACAGCTTCCCCCACTTAGATATCCTCTATTCACACATCAGCAATGACTAATCCTGCTTCCTCCAATCACAGCATGTCATCAGGCAATGACTATCAGGCAATGACTACCCTGGGGGGAAAGCTGTGATTGGAGGAAGCAGGATTAGTCATTGCTGACGTGTGAATAGAGGATCTATAGGTGGGGAAGCTGCTCTAGCTGTGAAAAGAAAAAAGGGTAATTTTTTTTAACAAAACGGCTGCTTTGTAAACTTTGATGAATGAAAGTGCCCCTGTTTTTAATAGTATTTTTAAAAACTGGGCTTTCATTCACCAAAGTTTACCTTCACTTTAATAAGTGTGCACAAAACTTATATTAATAAAATTCCCAGTGATGCCAGAATCAATCACGGCCTAAGTTATTGTCTGCTGATGATCCCACTGTAGGGAAACAGAAAGGGAAATATGAGAAGAAGGATTATACACACTATTGAGAGAGTCATTAGAGTTGTGTGTCTTACCCCTTTTCTTTCTAAGTAGACTAGGACAATCCTTAACTCCATGGTCCTTGGCAGCACAGTATAAACAAAGGTTATGTATTCTGCATCTTGCCTTTCTTCAGCCTTGAGTGGTACTTTTACAAAATCAATGTCCATAGGCTCCTCAGTAGACCTTAATGGCATATTGGAAACAGAAGAGTAGGTAGAGGTTTTTTATAAGAAACCTCTGATACCCCTTTCTCTAACTTCCTTTCCCTCAGTCGCCAGTAGATAGATATACAGTGTGTCATAAGAGATTCTAAATTGGTAGGAATGTCACCACATGCCAATTCATCTTTTAATTATTTAGAGAGTCCTATACGAAATTATTTTTTTAGAGCAGGGTTATTCCAAAGGGTGTCTGGAGCCCATCTTTTGAAAATTGTAATATACTCCTCCACTGCACATTTACCTTGGCTCAGGGCTCTTAACCCAATTATAGTGGTGTTCTGTTTATTATGGTCCTCATATAAGAGACATTGCATTCAAAAAAGAGTCCAGAGAGTTTAGTATTGGATCATTGTTTTCATAGTAGGCGTTAGCCCAAGCCCTAACATCCCTTCTAAGATCTAAAATGACTGTTAACACATTTACTTTCAGAGTGGGATAGGTTCTGGGCTTAAGAGAAAAATATAAGGTACAAAAATTCTTGATTTCCCTAAAAAGGGATCTTTCTCCAGAATTTTTTTCTAGGGGACAAATCTGTGGTTCAGGGGCAACTTCAGTATTAGGGGTTTTATTATAAATATTATCCCTAATGAACTTCCTTAATTGTTCATTTTCTGTTTGGATATCCCTGACTCCCTGTAACATGAGATCCATACCTTGAGCCAAAGAACCAACCCGGTTTGTGAGCTCTGTTATATCCATGTTATGGGTACAGAGACTTAGTAATATGTAAGGGTGGTATGTCTAAATGTACCCAATGTTAAGTAAACCACTCAGTCTCACACCAAACCACAGGTCCAATCAGATGTAACTTGGAACCTTATTGTGCTCATCGAACTGAGGGTCACTACTGATTAGGACAACAGAGTGAATTGCGTGCAAAAATTGTATTGATTCAAAACTGTTAACATAGATAAGTGTGAATGTGTATCTTAGGACAGAGGGTAAAGTTGGAATTAATTATTAGCATACACAGAGTTAGAGCAAGCGTTATTACAGCCAAATAGACATTAGCAAGAGATGGAGACAAGTTGATTTGAGTAGAACAGTTGGTGCAGAGGCAGAGTAGTATCTAAAATAACACAGTCCAATAGGAGCTGCCTGTCTGTAGCTTGAGGTGCCTGCACAATTAATACAGTTCAAGGATTCTACTTTACAGTGAGTCAGAAGGTTTTGCCCTGATCCGTGGCTCCCTGGTAATGATACTCCGTTAGTAACAGCACTGACAGGGAGGCTGAGACGAACAGGAACAAAGTCAATTTGCTCAAATATTGTTTGCAAAGGTATGGAATCCTGTAGTTTAGGAGAATAAGCAGACAGGATAAACTGTAGCAAGGTTACTGAAGAATCCACATTGTGGATAAGGGCTAGGTCTCTCTAGAGACAGACTCAGAGCTATGTCTAAGCACTGAAGCAAATTACCAAGCGATGAGGAAAGGTAGGAGGGGCCTTAAATATCATGGAGACAGATGGGATGTAGAATTTTAAAGCCCAAAATAGAAACTGAAAACATGACAATTGGCTGATTTGAAAATGTCAGCCAATAGGAATGCAAGGTACCCCATATTTAAACGAGTACCTTGAATTCAATCCTC
>CAJPDP010277211.1:0-10772 GCA_905336975.1 Bombina variegata variegata
TGGGGGGTTGGTTGTGTGGGTGGTGAGTTTTACTGTTGGGGGGTTGTTTGCAACGCAAGCTTTTTAGCCTCACCGCAAAACTTGTAATGGCAGCGCTATGGAAGTCCCAGGAAAAAACGTAATTTATGCGGGACTGACGTTGCGTTATAGACTAAAAGGCTTGTGGTACAGCTATACCGACAAGACTTGTAATGGATGCGTTGCTGTTTTAACGCTGAAATGACCAATTTTTTCAGCGTTAAAACACAAACGTAAAACATGTAATCTAGGTGAAAATTTGTTAGTGATTTTTTTTTAGAACAACATTTTCTGGGAGCATAGTAATTTATTTATTTTTAAATATATTTTATTTATTGAGATTTTGTTGTATAACAAACAAACAGAAAAATAAAACCATAAGTATGCAAGTAAAATGTTGTTCTTTACTGCCCTTTTTCTTGGTGAAGTCTCTTGTATTAAGGTTAGCAGCTTGGAGAGTTAGAGTCTTTCACATCAAAGCTATTGACCATGGTCCACCTTGAGTTTATTTACGTTCTCTTTAGAGGTGATAGATGGAAGACATGGTATGAGCTAGGATTAGCTGCTTGGATATTTCCTCCTCTATGGGCAGCACAGTGCTCTCGTGGGGAGAAGGTAGGGATGATAGCTAGTCTAACATATATTTTGTAGTAGGTGAGTATTACTTACAAAACAATAATAATAACAAAAATAAAACCAATAACAGTTCTCTACTATATAACAAGGTTGTCTATGATAGTTGGTATTCTAGTTTCCAGTGATATCTCTCTTTTGGGGATTAAGTGGGGGATTAAGTGTGTTGGATATGACAGGTTTATTATTATTATTATTATTGATCAGGTGATTTGGAGTAAGATTCCCAGAGGAAGTACATGTCATGGTAAAAAAAACAGTTGCCCTATTTTAAGGTAGTAGAATCTTTCTAAGGTCATATTCTTGTCTACTAGGCTTTTCCACTCATTGATTGTAGGAGGTTGTGTGGATTTCCAGTGTTTTGGAATTAGTTGGTTAGCTGCATTAAGCATTATTTGCAACAGATGTTTTCTAAGTTTACATGTTATTTCACTGGGTTGGTTAGGTAAAATCATCTCTGGGTTGGGTGTCAGGTGTGAGTGCAATACTTTGCTTATGTTATTGAAAATATTAGTCCAGTATTTTTTAAATTGGGATACAGTTCCATCATAGGTGTAACATCCTGGGAGTATCCTCTCCAGCAGTTTCTGGAGGTGGTTTTGTAAAATGTTTAAGTTTTGCTAGGGTCAGATACCATCTCATTAGGATTTTTATGTTAGTCTCCTTCGCATGGGAGGAGTGGGCGGAATGTGTAAGTTTCTTGAATCTGAGGGTCCAGTCCTGATGTGAGGTCGTAGTTTTCAACTCTCTGTCCAAGCTGTTTGTGTATGTGGGAAGATGGTGGAACTGATTGGAGAGGATAGTTTTGTATATAGTAGAGATTTTTTTTTGGTGTTATCTTTGGATGTGCACAATTGTTCAAATAAAGTTAGTGGACGAGTAAGGTCTTGTTTGTTTTTATGCATTAGTAAAAAGTCTCTAAATTGGTGATACCAGAACCAGGAAGAGAAGAAATGGTGCACTAAAGTGTCTAGTTGTTGTTTAGATTTTAGTTTACTGTTGTCTGTCAATAGGTATATACGTAGAAAGTCTGAGACCTTGGGTGAGGATGGGATATGGAAGAAAAGTGCTGGTGTGAATTCAGGGTTATGTAATAAGATGTTAAGGGGAGAATTTGTGGTTGTGATTTTACAGAAGGAATTTTGAATGTATAACCAGTCCGACCATGTTTCATAGGGAGGAGGAGATTTTCTGTTTGTTGTTGAATTCAGGGTTCCAACAGTCCCCCCTAAATGTTGTGTTATTGACAATGATGATTCAATTTGCACCCATCTTTTGGAGCTTTCCTTATCAAATTTGCACCATTCGGATTAGTGTAACAGCTAATTTATATGAGCGGAGATGAGGGACTCCCAGGCCCCCATCTTTGGGAAGTTAATAAAGGGTGTTTTTTGTTTATATGTGGTAGTCTGCGATGCCAGATGTAGTCATTCATGATTTTTTGTAATGTATCTAGGTCCTTTAAAATGCCTGGGAAAGGGACTGTTTGTATCATATAGAGAACTTTAGGGAGAAGCATAATTTTGACCGCTTGGATCCTGCCAGACCATGAGATGTTTTTTGGGAAACCAGGAAGAGGTCAGGGATTGGAATTCTGAAATTAAACCACCTTAATTATATTTGCGTAAAGCTAAGCAGTCCGGGGTAAGGTGGATTCCTAACTATTTTAAATACTTTCTTTCTGGTTTGATGGGACATTGTGATTTTATGGTATTAAGTGCCTCCTAAGAGGTTAATGGGGAGGAATTCCAATTTAGATGTGTGAAGTAAGAAATTGGAGATAATCCCAAATTGAGTTAATTCAGTAAGTTTCACTTGTAAGGAGCTTTGGGGGGTGAGTATGTCAACGGCGAAGATGGCTAATTTGTGGGTTTGGTGTCCTATTTCAATCACCTGAATGTGGTGGTTCATCCGAACCCTAGCCGCTAAAGGTTCCAGAGAAAGGATAAATAAAAGTGGGGGAAGTGGGCAACCCTGTTGCGACCCATTCCAAATCTTGAAAGAGTCAGACAGGCTCCCATTAACCCTTACTTGTGCTGTGGGATTGGAAAATAGTGCTAGAATTTTCTGTATAAACTTTGTAGGGAAATTAAAGTGTTGGAGTGTGGATGAAAGATATGTCCAGTCAAGGCGATCAAAAGCCTTTACGGCATCAGTGAATAGGAAAATTTCAGGTGTCTTAGTTGATGAGATGTGTTGTAATAGATTAAGGATTTTTACAGTTATCTTTTGCTTCTCTTTGGGGAACAAAACTTACTTGGTCTTGGTTAATGATTTGCAGAAGAATTTGGTTTAAGCGAGATGCAAGAACTTTGGCGTACAGTTTTAGATCCACGTTTAGCAGGAAAATTGGTCTGAAATTGGCTGGGGTGTAGGGAGGCTTCCCTGGTTTTGCAAGGACAGAGATGTTGGCTTGGAGCATTGTGTCTGGGAAAGGGAGTGTCTCGGGAATTGAATTGAAAAGAGATAAGGTATTTTGAGAAGGTTTTGTAATATAGGCCTGAGAACCCGGCTGGGCCTGGGGCTTTATTTGGCTTTAGATTTTTTTATCGCCTCCAGAACTTCTGAGGCCTGAATGGGTTGTTTGAGGTAGTCACAAAGCTCTGACATTAATGTGAGAGTTAGGATGTTATCTAGGTATTGTTTGCATAATTCTCGGTGAGAGTCGTTATTTCTGTTTGGAAATAAATTATAGTTTGTGGTAGAATTGTTTAAATTTGTCTGCAATGGTATGTATGTCTTCTACCGGTTTACCTTGAGAGGAATTGATTAAGTGAATATAAGTTTTCTGTTGCTGCTTTTTAAGGGTTTTTGCTAATAATGTCCCAGATTTGTTACACTCCCTCTAAAAGGTCTGTTGTACAAATAATAGTTGACTTTGGGCTCTATAATGCAATAGTTTATTCATAGTGTTTCTTTTATCTATGAGTTGTTCTTGAATTTTGGTATCATCTGGATTGAGTTTGTGTGAGTAATCTAATGCTGACATTTCCTGTGCCAGAGTGGCAAATTCTTCTCTCTTTCTTTTGTTTATTTGGGCCTTAGTTTTTATAAATTAGCCTCTCAAGGTACTTTTAAGCCCTGTCCAAATAGTGTCAATGTTAATGTCAGGAGTGTTATTTATGGAGAAGTATGTTTTTATAAATATGGAGTAGTGCTTTATCTGGTTCTTGTCAAGTAATAGTGTCTCGTCAAGTCTCCAATGGAACGGTTTAAGTGGAGCTGTGGGCCATTTTATGGTGCATATGACTAGGGAATGGTCTGACCATGAGGTATGTTTAATGTTTGAATCTATGATGTGCGATAAAACAAAATGGTCTACCAAAATGTAGTCTAGCCTGGAGTAGCTACGATTGGGGTGGGAGAAAAAGGTGAAATCTCTTTTATGGGGATTCAGGTATCTCCACGTGTCATGTAATCCGAGCAGTTTTAAATTTTGCCAAATATTTTTGAGATGGGGTGTGGCCGTTCTAATGTCAGGGTTGGTGCAATCAATTGTGGATTCAAGGGGAATATTTAAGTCGCCTGTTATGATTATGGAGTCTTTGGCACGATTGAGAATGGAACTTGTAGTACAAGCAATAAAGCTGTCTTGGTGTTTATTGAGGGCGTATAAATTTATTAGGGTGAGAGGCTTTCCGAAGAGGAGACCTTTTACGCTTAAGTATCTCCCTTTTTTGTCAGATTCAATGCTTATTTTTGTAAATGCTATGGACCTATGGATAAGGTTACTAACTCCATTCATGTGGATTAGTGCAATGATAATGTTGGGGATAATTGGAGGGAAATAATTTAGGGATATTTTTAGATTTGAAGTGGGTTTCTTGGAGCATTAGAAAATGATCTCCTCGTTTTTTGGAGGTCTAAAATGGCCATTCTCCTTTTATTAGAGCAATTTAAACCTTTGTGTTTTGGGATAGTATGTTGATGGATTGTAATGAGTTGTTATTCATTAATTTTTGTGGATAGGAGGTGAAGTAGCTGTGGAGATCTGGAGGGGACCTTATTGGATATCTCTGGAAAGCTTAGATGAACATTAGTAGAGTACATAAAATAATAGGCTAAAAAGACAAATAAACAATTACTATAACATGGAACAGATATGAATAACATGCAACATTGGAGGAGAATAATCTCCTAACTGTGTGAGAACAATATAGAAAAGAAATACCAATCTTGTACAGCAAAAATGTGAAGAAACCAGTGAGGTAAAAATAAATCTTTTAATCTTCCATAAAACAGGAACAACAAGAAAATACATAAAAGCTGCAGACAAGCAGCAGACTAACAGCCTCTCATCTGACACGTTTTGGCTTTAGTCGTAGATGCCTATACAGTGCCTCATAGATATTTATATAGCACTGAAATTAGGCTGATAATTAGAAGCTGCGGTCAATCAAGACAATGTGTCAATCCTAATTAAAACATATTTACATAGCAACGCTGAGCGTTTACTTAGAAACCTTTGCTTAAAAAGATACTTAATACATGATTAGTTTATACTGCTGTAAAGTAATAGTTAGTGATTAACACTACATGCATGTACACATAACAAGTTAATCAATTTGCAACTAATGCTCTTCATAATGAACCCCCTAACTCCTTATACAAAAAATAAAATACAAACACAATACCATTATTATAAAATCCATATAATAGATGTTAATATACAATATAAATGGCATGTATTGTAATACTATGGGGATGTAATGGGGATTTATATTTTATGGAAAGTGATATAGTGTATTGAGCTATAGAATTTCTAAAATGGGAAGGACATCAGAACTAAGTGCGTTTCCAAAAATTAATAATGTCCATGCTAATGTTGAATCCAAGGTTCTGGTTCTAAGGAGAAATATCCAGAATGCCTCCCTATGAAAGAGTCTGGCCATTCTATCACCTCCCCTAGGACCTCCATGTATGCACGCTATAACACAATACTTGAATGTATTAACATTTTTGTCATGTGCAAAAATGAAATGACGTGCCAAGTCTGAGCAATCTGATCCTTGTTCAATATTATTGAGATGCTCCCTTATACGTGAGCGTGCCTCTCTTGAGGTACACCCCACGTATTGTAATTTACACTGGGAGCATTCTACTACTAGATATATCACAAACTTGGTACGGCAGTTAGTGCATTCTGTCATGTTAAAAACCTTTTGGGTCACGTGATTGAAAATTCTTAGTAGGTCTTGTGTGGCTGCAGGCTATACATTGTGAAAAGTGACATATGTAGTGACTCTTGGTAGTAAGCCAACTACTGATTCTAGTTTCCTTTTTTCTGACCATGCTAGGTGCAAGAATGTTGCCCAGTGTGGTTCCTCTTTTTGAAACAAAATTGCACCCCCTAGATGCATAGTCTTTGAGACTATCCTCCCTTGTTACTAGGGGTAAATGTTTAGTTATAATCCCACACATTTCATTAAATTGTGGACTGTAGGAGGTAACAAAAGTGGGTTTATCTTAATCAAATTTGTGATTTTCATAAGTATGTTTTCTTTGTAAAAGAGTATTCCTATCTAACCTTCTTACTTCTAGATAAGCCCTATTGATAGTTTTCTCTGAGTACCCACGCTCAAGCAATTGGGTCTTCAGAAAATCCCCCTTTTTATGAAAGTCCAGCTCATCAGTGCAATTTCTTTTTAACCTGATGAACTGGCCGATCGCAACCCCAAAGCCTATATGTCTGGGGTGGGAGGACTTGGCATGAAATATGGTATTTGAGGTGATTGGCTTCCTATATAGACTAGTAACCACTTTGCCTGAGGGTACATCTCCTCTAAGAATAACATCCAGGTATGGAATATGTTTAGACTCCGAGGTGGCTGTAAATTGGAGGTTAATGTCATTGTCATTGAGGTAATTGATAAAGTCCCCCAATCTGTTATTCCCACCAGTCCACACAAACAAGAGGTTATCTATGTACCTCTTGTAAGACCTAATACAGGTCCTAAATGTGTTATTCTCTCCAAAGACGTGGGACCGCTCCCACCAACCCATAAAAAGGTTGGCATAGGCGGGGGCAAATTGCCGCCATGGCGGTCCCACGTCTCTGGAGAAATAAATCCTCCCCAAACTTAAAGTAATTGTGGACTAGCAGGAATTCAGTGACTCTTAGTATGTATTTCTTTAAATTCTCATCATAGTTACTGTGCATATTCAGGGAATATTTGATAGCCTCCAAGCCATGTCTATGCGGTATCGTGGAATAGAGGCTAACAACGTCAACCGTAAGGCATGTACAGTCACCATCTCAAGCAATTTTCTCCAGGCTGCAAAGAAGATGAGTTGTATCCTTAAGATAGGATGGTAATTGATGGACCATGGGCTGCAGTAGGGACTCAACCCAGACTGATAGTTTCTCAAAAAGAGAACCGATTCCAGACACAATTGGCCTTCCTCTCACCTCCTCCAAGGATTTGTGAATCTTGGGGAGGTGAATCACTGGGGACAGTACATTGAGAAAATCAAAGGTATCCTGGTCAAGAATCCCCAAATGCAGCCCATCATCCAGCAAATCAATAAGTTTCAACCCAAACTCATGTGTTGGATCTTTATGGAGTCTAAGGTAAACCTCAGGATCACTAATTTGCCTTTCTGCTTCAAAAATGTAAGCTTCTTTATCCAGAACCAAGATGCTGCCGCCCTTGTCAGCCTGCTGGATGACAATCTCATCTTTTTTCTTCAGGCTGTCAAGGGCTTGCACCTGTTCCGTTGTTAAATTGTGTGGAGCTCTCTTGTGGTATCTGGTAAGGTTAATGAGGTCTTCTTCCACCCAATTGTGAAAAGCTTCCAAAAAGGGGCCTCTCTCCTTAGTAGGGTAGAAGATGGATCTCGGTTTAAACCCTTTATGTGCAGGTTTGATAGGTGAGATAGGGGAATTAGTGGATTCAACAGATAAATCTTGCAGTGTAAAATAATCACACCCTTCATTAAAGTCCATGATGTCATAGATTTTAGGTAAATTATGTTCAAAGGTGTCATAAGGACTAAGTGATTGGACCGGGTTATGAGATTGGAGTTCCCTATACTAAAAGAATTTCTTTAGTGTCAAATCCCTGACTAGTTTATTCACGTCAATTATTGTTTCAAAAAAATGAAACGTTCTCATGGGAACATAGCCTAGGCCCTGACTAAGGACTGATGTCTCCCCGCCAGATAGTTCCACCTTTGAAAGATTTATAATTTTTATACTTTGTATTTGTTCATGGCTAACCTGCCTCTTGCCCCTCTTACACCTCTCCCAGTGCCTCTTTCTCCTCCTCCCTTTGTTTCCATCACTACCTTCTGAAAAGAATGCTGGTTATTGGGTTTTAAACCCGGCTTAATTACAATGCTAAGGGCGTTAGTTTCTCCCTCACTGTCACTCAGGAATTCAGTTCTCCTCTGATCTATGTTCTGCCCTTGGAGGGTGTTTTTTTTTGCTAGTGTTTCTAGTAACTATAGGATCATCCCTAGCACTGTTACTTTCTATTCTTGATTTGGCTGATTTTCTCAATTGTTTAGGCCTAACCACTTTTTTCCTCATCCTCAGATTGACCACTGACATTGCTAGCCTGTGTATATTCTGCCTGTTCCTCGTCAGTATAATCTGAATCTGAGAAGGTTACTTTCTTCTCCTGTTTAGATGATATTTCTCTATCCCTAGACCTGTTCCTTCTTTGTCTATTAGTCTTACGTATTTGTTTATTATTCCAAACATACATCTTGTTATTAAGGTAATCAGCATTGTCTCTAGTGAATTTCTTTAGTTTAAAGTTGTCAAGATCTACCCTGAACTTATTGACAGTCTCCTGTAAAACTTTGTCAAATTCATTATACTTGGGGTGATCAATGAAAGAATTCAATTGTGTCTGCATTGGCATTAATTAATCTCTTATCTTAACATGCTGAGTGTCAATCTTCGCCTAGTTTAGGCATTCATTTCGTGTCTAGTGCACAGTGCCAGGTGGATAGTGAAAGTATCCCCCAGGAATGATAGGGGGAGAGATCCACCATGCCCTAGATATCCACCAGAGTGAGTACATTATGGGAAATAAAACACACTGAGAACAGAAAAATCTAGAAACTAGGTAATGAGCATCAGTCATTCACATAGTGCTAGGCACTTATCTTATATTTTTTTTTTTTTACCCTTTTTCTGCAGTCTGAGGTTGTAGTAAGGATTTCTTGCGTGTACGTTTTTGTGGGACTTGCTTCCATTCTGCTCATTGCGGGAGAGGCAAAGTGCTCCCAGAGTTATCCTGTTCAGGTGATGGGGAGTTGGTGTCCACTGATTGAGGAGGGTTGACGTTAAGGTCTTTGCAGATTCTTGCCATGTCCTTTGGTGAAGAGCATTTGATGTGTTTGCCTCTCCGGGTGATTATTAGTTGAAATGGGAAACCCCATCTGTATGGGATATTCATTTTTCTTAGGAGCAGGTTTTAATTCCTTACGTCTTGAGAGAGTCCTTTGGGACAAATCAGCAAACAGTTGCAGGTCTGAATTTTCAAATTTGTGGGGTTGTTGCTCTCTGGTGAGTTTCATTAGTTCTTCTTTCATTTGATAGTTGGTGATGTGGACTACCACATCCCTGGGTGGTTGTCCTTCTTGTGGTTTGGGACAAAGAGCTCTGTGAGCTTTGTCTATATCTATTTTTATGGGTGGTCATCCTTTTTGAGGGAGTTGAAAAAATCTTGTAAATATTATTCCAGATCTGACGGGGGAATGGTTTCAGGGATGCCCCTAATTCGAATGTTGTGCCGTCTGCTTCTATTTTCTGCGTCATCCACCTTGTCTTCTAGTTCTGAGATTGTGTTGTCCTGTTTTTGGAGGCAAATGTGAATGTCTGAAATGGCTGAGGAGTGAGTGTCTTGGTTGTTTTCGAGTGATTCAACTCTGTGGCCAATTATTTTCGTAAAAAAATGTATTTGAAATTCTTTTTAATTCAACATTAAAAAATTAATAAAATATTTCAAAATCTTATTGTATTACTAGAATGCTTTGAGGTGTCATTGCATGTTACAAAAGATAATGCTGGTTTTTGTACTTTTCCTAGAAATAATCTATTTTTCATTTTTAAATAAAACATTTTTACAAAATATAGCAATCTTATGTATATAAACAGGATTTGTTTATATAAAATACACTTTCATAATGGTATTTACATATCTAGGAGTCAATTACAAGCCTTTAAGAAAGCTTATGAAGGAATTTATCTATAAAATACCCATATTCTTTAATGGAAAATGTTGTAAAAAAAAAAAAAAAACTTTTTTTTTTAGTTCATAGTTTGATCTTGCTGATCCTTAGTGAAGGGCAGACCTCAAACAATGTCTCATACTATATCATAGTGGGACTTGACAGCTTTTTATTCCAATAGTTTATATATAACTGTGATGACCTTGGAGGGTCATGCAAGTTTAAACAAGTGTAAACAAATTTTTTTTTTTAAATTCTTTTTATTGAAGAGAGCTTGGGTATACATCATGCAAACAAATACATACAGACAAGTTGAAGTTATATAAGGACTCTTATATAAGGAATAACAAAACAAAAAAAATATTGCAAAGAAAACATGTGAGTCCCAGCAAGTAAGAATATAATACATGAATTGCAGGAATATATCATCATGGGCTGGTTTGTTTCATATCTGCATATAGATAAGAAGTGAGCTTCCACGACATGCGACATGAGTTATAATAAAGGTATATATGAAAATTCATTCCAGACATATAAAACAAGTATCAATTGTACGTTCACCAAGGTTTTCTCATTATCTGCTACCCGAGCTCTCATTTTTAACTTTTTAAACTAAACTAAACTAAACCTGGAAAAACAAAAACAAAAAACTAAACAAAACTTGAGCATAATATGATTGTCATGTATACCTGGATGTGTGACCCTAGCACAGTAAATTAGATATGATTGCAAATTGCAGAGCTTCTATACCTTGCAAAGACATGTATGGAACAAGTATTCCTTGTAGGGGTCATGTTATTAGTTTTAATGTCAATTATGAAATGAAGCGCTACACAGGATATTGTTTTGGGGTTATTTGAGATTGAGTGTATGCAGCATGTATGATTTTGTATACAAAGTTTGAATGGACCCAATTGAAAAGTGTTTAAATGTTAATG
>CAJPDP010277429.1:0-14182 GCA_905336975.1 Bombina variegata variegata
GACTTTTGGGAATTTCTTATTGTGGAGTTTCTACTTTCTTTCTTATGTTGTTTCATATGTACTCCTTCTAGGTAGCACCTGTACTTAAGTGATTATATTCATTAGTGTGCAACTCTCCCCCCTGTTTTTCTTATCTCTAAGGAGGACCGGGAGTCCCTTAACACCCCAATCACATAAACCAATATACTTACAGCTATAAAAGACTTAAAGCCGGTAAAGCTCCGGGACCTGTTGCTTCTCAGGAGAATACTATAAGCTATTTAAAATTACCCTGGTCCCCCACTTGACTAAATTTTGCAATCACATTATGGAAGGACATGCTATCCCATCAGAGCTGCTTTATACCAAGATAATAGTTATCCCAAAGCCCGACAAAAATCCAAAGCTATGCTCAAGGTGCCGCCCAATCTCCCTTATAAATCAGGACCTCAACATTTTCACCAAAATACTTGCAAATAGATTGAAACATATTCTTCCATCATTGGTACACCCAGACCAAGTTGGGTTCATTAAAGGACGAGAGGCTCTGGACAATATCAGACGGATGATTAATATTATCCACTACCTTACTACAACCAAGATGCCTTTGGACGCAGAGAAGGCGTTTGACAGGGTTGATTGGAACTTCATGCATGCGGTCCTTCGCTGCATTTGGTTAACATCTTTTGTTAAAGCCATTGAGGCTATATACTCCACGCCGTGCGCCCAGGTATCATCTGCAGGCTATAAATCTAAAATATTCCTGATCCTCAACGGGACTAGACAGGGTTGTCCTCTGTCCCCACTATTATTTGCCTTGTGTATTGAAGCCTTAGCGGCTAAAATTAGACTATCCCCAGATGTGATGGGGGTCGGGATCTGAGATGTAGATTATAAATTATCCCTCTTTGCGGACGATATTTTATTGTCAATAACAAAACCACTAATCTCATTACCTAACCTATTTGGAACAGCTCTCCAGGATTTCTGGATACAGAATAAATTATGACAAGTGTGAGGCTTTGCCTATAGCTTTACCCCAACACTCACAAAAGCTCCTAGAATTAAATTTTGACATGAAGTGGGCCAAACACTCTATTAAATATTTATGGATTTAGTTAACTCCTCAAGTTGAACAACTATTTAAATACAATTATTTACCAATTTTTAGGGAAATCAGAAAAGACCTTAAGAAGTGGAAACAATACAATTTCTCTTGGCTAGGTCATATTTCGGCAGTCAAAATGAGCCTGTTATATTTGTTTAGATTATTACCCATAAATATATCAGCACCAAATTTAAACTCCCTTCAAAAAGATATCCAGTCTTTTGTAAGAGGGGCGAAGATGACTAGAATCCCAAACATGATATTGACAAGACACAGAGAGAATGGAGGACTGGGGGTTCCTGACCTCTGGGATTACTATAGAGCTTCTAGACTAGCACAAGCTACTCTATTACTCAGAACCTCCAGGGAGGTTCTTTGGACATCCCTAGAGGCAGACATGGGGGGCAGTTACTTTCCAGATGCCATATTATGGGATGCACATCATCCAAACACTGAAGGTAGCCAATTTTAACCCCCTACGACTGACTCCACTAAACAAATTTGGTCATCCCTTGCAATTAACAAGTCACTGATCCCTGCAAATACTTTAATAAGGCTGAGTATCTGCTTAACAGAGACTTCTACAACCGTATAATTAAATAGGAAAATAAAGGCCTTTATCGAGTGGCGGATCTCTTGGAAAATGGGAAAAGCCTACAATACACCAAGATACAATGTAAATTAGATCCGATACATGTCCATTGGTACCTGTAATTACAAATCTCATCATCCTTGCATACATATCTGAACCCCTTCCCCACGCCCCCAAACAGTACTCTAGAATCTATTTGCAACTCCACAAGTAGACCAAAACACTCCATTTCAAAATTATATTTAAACATTCAATCTCTCACCAATAGCACTAAATCTTCAGCCATGATAAAATGGGGAAAAGATCTAGGTATCACACTAGAAAAAAAGAAGTGGGATAGAATCTTTAGTTCATCCACTAATGGTCTACTAAGTGTAGATCTACAAGAAAACCACCCATAGATGGTATCTCACCCTGATTAGAACCTCTCATATGTCTACTCATAGCACTAGACTCTGTTATAGGAGGTGTGAAAAGATGGGAACTTATCGCCATATGTGGTGGGATTGTGAGATTATACAACCGATATGGAAATCTTTATCGACCCTTCTAAGCAACACCTTAAAGGAAAATATCTTACTCACTGGGTTGCAGGCACTGCTCCATGAACCACTCAAGAAATATAATAAACTCATCAATACTTTTATAAAAATCCTATGTACGGTAACCAGGATTTGTATTGCTCAATACTGGAAGACTGTTGCACCTTCTTGGGCAGAAGTACACAACAAAATCTCACACACTTACTGCATGTACAACTCAGCTGCTAGTGTCTTAGACACTAGAGAGAATAATGAAAAGGTCTGGTTCTACTGGAGTCTAAATAGTATGACACAAAAAAATAGAGGGGATGGTACCTTCGCACTTATGCCTGTTTGTATTTTGAGCTATGTAACTTTCTGATTTGGATTATTTGGTATTTTACGTTATCAAGGAAAGTTTATCACAATATAAATCTTGCTAACAGCGTTATTAAAGATTTGTTTGTTTTTGTTGTTCACTATAGGTATTTTTACACATTGTAAGGTGGTACAGACTAAGCCATAGAATAAGAAATAGAGGGAAGTGTGTTATCCCAAAATATCTTAAGTTTTTACCACTGAAAAACCAAACAGAAATGATGTAGAGTTGAACGGATGCATATGCTTGTTTTGTACATTTTTATTATCTTTCTCAATAAAAAAGATTAAAATATCTACAATAATTTAAATAATCTACATTGTACATGACAATAAATATTTTGTCCAAGAGCTGTGGTAAATGACGGAGGGCCGAGAAAACCTCGCCAGCCTAGTCGGGCTCCTTGAACTGAGTGTTGGGCCCGGAATTAAGCCCTGGTCCGGTGCTTCTTAAAATGGGTGCCGATCGAGCAGTATGCAGGGGATCAAGTTGTCCTTTTAGTATGATGTCAGCAATTTGATTAAACACCTGGGGTACCACTTGTTTCCAGTCCCCCATTTCTCCCAGAGGGTAGCACCCCCAAACAAAGTAGTATCCCTTGTTCCAGGAGCCCGGCTAGTCAAGTGAGGTTTTTCCGGCCCTCCATCTGTTGGCTGCTGGTATTTTATTGCATGTCTGAGAAACATTATTTAAACATTGATTTTAATTTAAGCGACATACCTCCTTTAGTTATAATGGGGGGTTAACTATTTAGTATAGTTTATAATAATAAGATATTTTTCTGCGTTCCAGGGTAGTGTATGTTAGGTGTGACATAGGTATAGGCAGTTATGGGAAGTTAGCTGGGCAGTGCAGGGGTAGTATAGGTTATCTCTGATGTAGGTGTAGGCAGTCCGTGGGAGGTAGCGAGGCAGATCAGTGGGAGTGTAGGTTAGATGTGACATAGTTATAGGCATTCAGGGGGAGTTAGCAGGGTGTGCTAGTGGGAGTAGGCTGCACTTTAATTTGGACACATCGACAACCAGATTGATCGGATCAGTGAAGTGCAGGTTGCGAGGAGGGTAGTGGACGTGTTTGTCTCCCAAGACTACATTGTCTGCGGTAGTTAGCGCTTGTGAAATAAAACTTAGGTCACGGAGGAAATATTTGGAGTGTGCCTAAACTGAATATGTTTTTAGTTTCAATGAGCGCACTGTCTGCTCCATGTAAGCAAACTTCAAATAGGGCCCCCCTGGGCACAGTAAAATGATGACAAGTGGCGATGTTGATGATGCGGGTGGTAACATCACTCTCCCTTTGACTTTTATGGGAGAAACATCGCTGGGAGGATGTTTTAATGAATATATGGCAAGGGTTTCTTGTTTTATCTTACATATTTCTAATACCATGCAAGTCAGATAATTATTATAACATTATTTCTGTTGTCAAACTTGTTTGTCTGCTATCTTGTTGTTGATAGCTATGGTAAACTAGTAAAAGAGAGTATATTTGTGCACTAGTTGCATGCTTGATAAACAACCTCCAGAAATAGGAAGGGTAGGAGAGCGCCTGGGGATGTAAACTATGAGGGGGTCAGTGCATTAAAGGGACACGCTACATCAGAAATAATCCCTTTATTACCCATTCCCAGTTTTGCATAACCAACTCAGTTATATTAATATTAGTTATATTAATATACTTTTTACCTCTGTTATTATCTTGTATCTAAGCCTCTGCAGACTTCCCCTTTATTTCAATTCTTTTGACAGACTTGCATTTTAGCCAATCAGTGCTGACTCCTAGGTCCACAGGCGTGAGCACATTGTTATGTATATGACATACATGAACTAACGCTCTCTAGTTGTGAAAAAATGTAAAAATGCATTCAGATAAAAACGGCTAAGAAATTAGCATATGAGCCTACCTAGGTTTAGCTTTTAACTAAGAATACTAAGAGAACAAAGCAAAATGGATGATAAAAGTAAATTGGAAAGTTGCTTAAAATTACGTGCCCTATCTGAATCGTAAAAGTTTATTTTTTACTAGATTGTGGGGCCTATTTAAGAATGTGCGAGCAGACATGATCTGATATTGCGGATCATGTTCGCTGCACATCTATAAATGCCCACAGTATACGCATTCAGCATTTATCATTGCACTAGCAGTTCTTGTGAACTGCTGGTGCAATACCGCCCCCTATAGATTCACGGCCAATCGGCCGCTAGCAGGGGGTGTCAATCAACCCGATCGTATTCAATTGGGTTGATTTCCGGCGTTGTCTGTCCGCCTCCTCAGAGCAGCGGGTTTATGGAGCAGCGGTCTTTAGAAACATTCAGAACTTGATAATTCGGCGCCTGTCTCTTTAATGTTGGAGAGTGTGGATGTGGTTTGTGCACAAAGTTGGGGGAGTGCATGTTTGAGTATGAAATTGGTGTGTAACTAACTATTCCGGAGGACCCAGGTGACCGTTGAACTTTTACTCGAGACTTGCCAGTTTTCAAAGCAACACATAGATGTATGTCAATAGGGTACCATACTCCATCCTATATATCACAGGTCAACATGTGCGCAACTCACTTCTCAAGTTTAAATACATACATATAGTCCATTTGTCTGAACAGGGGGAGGTAGTGCCTGCTGCTTAATAGTTATAGCCCACGTGTCTGTACACACAGAGACACCTCAATCCTAAACTAGGACCCAGTTAACTCAACAACAAAAGTTGATAGAGAAATTGATAGAAAAAACAGCTCTATGGCTGTACTCACATGAATCCATTTTGAGTCCACTGAGGTAGGGGCTGCCCTGTCCAGCAGTCTCGGATGTCGTCCTCTCAGAGTAATGCCATACTCTTGCAGTTATCCTCTCCTTAGTGTACATGCACTCCTCCTCTCCCTGATGTCGTGATGCTGTCAGACAACCGGTCCTCTTATTCCTTTATCCTTTCTGCAGATAGGTCCCCCCCTGCATGAATCGTGCTCACACTGAGGCCATAGATATAAACAAGCAAGTGAAGAAATGGAGCACCGAGTCCAGCAGGGGGATTTAAAAGTTAAATACTTTATTACAAAAACATTTAGTCAGGGTCCAGTGTCCCCCGGGGTAAAAACTGTATAGGAAGGTAAAACAAAAAGAACATCAGGCTAACATGTTTCGGCTCCCTCGCCGTAATCTTAGCCGCATGTAAAACATTTCACAAAGCTAGCACTTTAAAATACCTCCCTTCCCTTTCCATTGGTTGTGGGATACACCCCCCCAAACATTCGTGCCAATGGAAGTACAAGGCATTTCTGATGTTCCCATTAGCTGGGTTTCTCACACCTACAAACTGCCGGGCCAATCAGATAATACCAGTGACGTGAATCCTTATCCCTACTGCGCTCACTAACAATATCGCATTAGTGTGTTTATCAAAAATAAATTGATGCTAGTCACTTGATTGGATGCGCTAACCCTCCGCTAGCACCAACCACCAACGTACCAAAATGCACTCTGTACTAAAGATGGTAACCTGCTGGAGAAAGCTCCTATAAAATGTTTCCAGTGTGCTTAATACACGCACCTCGCTCCTCTTGAGCTCATATTAACAGTTATTACAGTGCTAAGTCACGTCTAGGCGTTTAAACTGATTAAGCTGTTGGGAGCTGTACTGAACTAGTATGGCCCATTGCCTCTAAGCCTATGGTTAAAGCCACAAGAAGCCCATATTTTGCCTAAGAATATTAGTGACAAATGGATTTACATCACTCATTTATCACAGAGATATATTCTGTGGAGACATACACAGGACACAGAGGCAATATTGAAAGTGTCAATCCATATTTTTAGATTAAATGTTATATTGGTAATTGATACCCCTGCGCCCTCCGCCAATGTGCACCAGTGAACCTGATATTGTCTATACTATGGATTCAGTGGTTACAATGTGCACCAGTGTACCCAATATTATTTAAAGTGTAGGTACCATAATCCCCTTATCTAGGGACTCCAGAAATTGAATAATCTATAAACTTGATTAAACACTTTCATGTTTCATTTGGATATAGTCTGCAGTTGGCAAGAGTTTTTATTTAACTCCGTGGTCTACCCGATCTAACCTAATATTGTCTGTAACATGGGTACAGTTTTTACAATGTGCACCAATGTATCCAATATTATTTATAGTGTAGGTAACATAATCCCCTTATCTAGAGTCTCCAGGATTTAAAGGGACCCTCTTTAAACTTGATTCAACACTTTCAGGTTTCAATTGGATAAAATCTACAGATGGCAAGGGTTTTGATTTAACTCCATAATCTACCCAATCACCAAAAGTTTATGAGGTTGAATTCAGAATTGAGGCCTACTGGAATCCTGGTTTTCAGTTTAAATATCCAGTAGGCCTCCCTCTCTGCTAGTTTTCTAGCTCTATCTTCACTCCTTTTTACAGGGGGAACTTTTTCTATAATGTTCCACTTGAAACTGCTCACGTCCTTGTTGTGAAAATGTGAGAAATGATTGATTAATGGTGTCGTGAGGGTCCCTGCTCTTATATCAGCCAGGTGCTCTCTGATTCTGGCTCTGGCTTCCCTTGTGCTGAGGCCTACATATTGTAGTGCACATTGATTACAGGAAATCACATAAATTATGTAAGTAGACCTGCAATTTAGGCACAATTTTATTGGGTGTCTTTCACCTGTTGCCAGACATTCAAAGCTATCCCCTGGTTGTACTTTGGCACATGCTAGACATGCTTGGTAGTTACAACGATACATCCCATTAAACTGGAGCCAAGAGGATGTATTGGCGGTACTCCTTTCTAGTCTGGTAGGGGCTACCATATTACCAACAGTTCTGCCCCTCTTGTAGGCAAACCTAACACCCTTTGCCACCGTGTCAACTAACCCATCATCAGCTGTGAGTAAAGGAAGGTGTTTCCTAATTATGCTGCATATTTGTGGGTATTGTTGTGAATACTCAATGATGAAGACAACTTTATTGTCTCGTGTCCTTTCCTTTCTCTTTGGTACTCTATCCTGCAACAACTGTTTCCTATCAATGGACTTCACTTTGCGCCTAGCCCCCAAGATGGTGGATCTCCTATAGCCTCTCTCTCCCAATCTCTCAGTCAGATCATCAGCCTGTTTTTCATATTCCTTCTCTGAGCTACAATTTCTCTTAAGGCATATGAATTGGCCTTTGGCAACACCATTGAAAACCCTCTGAGGGTGACTGCTGTTAGCGTGGAGAGGAGAGTTTCCAGAGATTGGTTTTCTAAAGACCCTTGTTTCTACTGACTTGTTTGGTATTCCTATCAATCTAAGATCCAAGAAATTAATCTCATTTCTGTGGAATTCCGAGGTGAAGCTTATACCCACCTCATTAGTATTGAGGTAGAGTAATAACTGTTCCATCTCTGCATCCGACCCCCTCCATATCAAGAGGAGGTCATCAATGAAACGTCTGTACCACAGTATTTCATTCCTGTATGGGTTCCTACCTCCAAAGACGTGGGAGAGAACCCACCAACCAGTAAAAAGGTTGGTGTAGGAGGGGGCAAACTTGGCCCCCATCGCCGTCCCACGTCTCTGGAGGTAGAATTCCCCCCCCCGAATTCAAAATAGTTGTGGGTTAGCAAAAAATTTGTGACGTCAATCACGTACTCCACATACCACCTGTCCTCTCCAAATTCTGTGTCGAGAAAGTATTTAATGGCTTCCAAGCCTTTTTCGTGTGGTATCATGGAGTACAATGATCTGACGTCAACTGTGAGCCATGAGTACTCTTTCTGCCACACCAGATCACTTAATAAATTTAAAACATGCTTAGTGTCTGCAATGTAGCTCCACAATTTGCTCACTAGGGGCTGTAGAATGCAGTCTAGCTATTCAGAGAGGTGTTCGAGGAGGGATCCAATTCCACTGACAATTGGCCTACCCTGTACTTCCCTTGTTGATTTATGGACTTTCGGGAGATGATTAAAAGTTGGTATTGATGGATTGTCCACCAAGAGATACTTCCTGGTGTCCTGATCAATCAATCCCAAGTCCACTCCATCATCCACCAGGGAGGCCAATTGTCTCTGGAATGATTTCATCGGATCTCCCTTCAACTGGGTATAATCTTCCTCATTTTTCAGTTGTCTGTGTGCTTCACTTATAAAATCCCTCTTAATTAGCACCACTATTGCACCTCCCTTGTCTGCAGCTCTCGTCACTATTCCCTCATTGTCTCTTAAGCTTTTAATTGTTGCTCTTTGAACCCTATTGATGTTTTGATTTCGACCTCTTATGGTAGTATATTGTAGCTTCAGCAGATCTTCCTCTACCCTTCTCTGGAATTTTTCCAGTATGGGGCCCCTACTCTGTACCGGATAGAAACTTGATTTAGATTTTAAGCTAGGCTTCTTGGGTGCATCTGACCCTTCCGTAAGTGCTGGGTCTTGTAATGACTCTAGTACTCTAATGTCACAGTATTCTCGGAAGTCTAGTGCTGTGTTGTCAACAGAGACTATATTAGACTCTTGCTCCGAATTTGGTGTAATGGTATCATGGCTCTCATGAGTTGTTAATTGATTTTTTGAGAAGAATTTTTTAACCGTCAAATTACGTATCAGACCATTCACATCTAGCAAAGTTCTGAATACATTAAAGTCACTAGAAGGCACAAAAGTGAGGCCTAGACTTAGAACCTCCAATTCTGCATCAGTCAATTCATAGTCCGATAAGTTGATCAAATTTCTTCCCTGTAGCTTCCTCTCCCCCGACCTCTCCTTAGGGGGTACCGATGTTGTTGGTACTGGGGTCCTTGTTTCTCCTTTCTTGGATATTGATAACTTTGGTTTCCTCCACCCCCCCTTCGGGTGCTTTTGGGGGTAACCAAAAAACCTGTTCCAACTGGGTTCTTTCAATGTCATAGTGTTGTCCCCTTTGTTCAGGTTCCTCTCTATAGTTAGAGGGTCTATAGTTGTCTTGTGAAGTATTCTTCAGAATAGGAGGTAGTCTATTGGTACTTTCCTTGGGTTTACTGTTTGTTCAAAGTATCCTCTTTGGTCAAAGGTTTGCGGTACCTGGTCAATAGGACCTTGTTCATCTCCGCCAGAACCAGATCCCTTATCGTAAGATTCCCCTTCACTTTCGTGGAAATTCACTCATGTCCCTCTATTTCTTCTATGTCTGGTACCGCCCCTTTGTCTGTTAGAACGGAAGGAATCATTGTTTTGTTCTTTTCTTAAAACAAACCTTTCTTTGCGATTCCAGACATAGACCTTGTTTTGGTCATAAACCACCTGATCCCTTACATATTTCTTATGTTTAATTTCCAGGAGCAGTTTCTTAGCTTGTGCTACTACCTCCTGAAGCTAATGGGAACATCAGAAATGCCTTGTACTTCCATTGGCACGAATGTTTGGGGGGGTGTATCCCACAACCAATGGAAAGGGAAGGGAGGTATTTTAAAGTGCTAGCTTTGTGAAATGTTTTACATGCGGCTAAGATTACGGCGAGGGAGCCGAAACATGTTAGCCTGATGTTCTTTTTGTTTTACCTTCCTATAAGTTTTTACCCCAGGGGACACTGGACCCTGACTACATGTTTTTGTAATAAAGTATTTAAAGTTTAAATCCCCCTGCTGGACTCAGTGCTCCATTTCTTCACTTGCATGTTTGAGTATGGTTTGGACAGATCCTGAATAGTTGATAGGTGACAACTTTGGGAGAGGAGAAACTTCTTCTTCTACACAACATTTACAACATTTCAATATACATTTTTAATGATCACTTTTGTATTTGTTTAATCTATAGTCTTTCCCACAAAAACATAGGGTTGATCACAATACTGTAGAAAATTCTATCTATTTTCAACAGAAAATCACTATTTAAGTCTAATGGGGTTTTTGTAGACAACTAATTTGATAAAAAAAAATTCTAAAGGATTGTAATCGACCCCTGAAGCCACTCCTGCATAGGGTTCAAATGTTGCTGCAGCTAAAAAAAAATTAATATGATTTTAGATTTTAAAGGATTGTTGTTTTCTATTTTGTACAATCTTCACTTTGGAATCAACTGATTTTAATATTTCTTACTTACAATGTCACCTTAAGTGTCAAATTTGACACATCAGAGAAGATCTCACAACACTTCAGAAAAAGTGCATATTAATGGTTAAAAGTACTTGTCTAGGGCATTATGGGTATAATCAGTATGTAGTTTACTGAACAAACAATTATGTATGTTAAAGGGACATTCAGCAAACTGTTCATTGTGAAAAAAAAGCACTAAGGGTGGGTTACCATTGCAAAATGTATCATTCATCGTTTAAAAGGATTTTTTTTTACTTAATTTGTGTGGGGTCCATTACTTTCTGCTACAGCCCCATAATGGGGCTGTGGTCTCTACAGAAAGGCCGAGGAGGATCTTCTCTTTTGTAAGTTGTTGCTAAGAAACACATGCACTAGCTCAGTTATTTTTGTTCATGTTCAGTAGAGCACTTTTGCTTATTTTGCAAGAAAATTGTTTGCTGTTTATTAGCATCATTTGTTTCTTTTTATGTTTACTTTTATTTAATATAGTTTTTAACGAAAGGATATCTATTTTATATCCCCTTCTGTGAAAATATTCCAAACTATATGCACAAACTATTCAGGTATTCAGGCAGTGAAAGGTTAATTGTATCAGGTTTAAGCAAGAACAATTTTATATTAAGGCAGGTTCATACACACCTATTTATGCAGAAAGAGGTTAAACATGTAGCAGTATACAATAATTACAGACCAGTAATCAGTCAGGGTCGTAAATAGGTAATATTATAGCAAGGAGCAATATAAGAACACTATGGTGATCAGGTAGTATCATACAAAAGTGTTTAATGAAAAAGCAAGGATACAGCGGTTGCCAGACTAAAGCAAACAGGGTCAAACACAGAACCAACAGAAACAACTAGACTCATGACACAGTCAAGTCAAGAACCAGCTGATGGCCATGCATTAAAGCCTGCAGAATAGAATATTAAACCAAGAGCACAGACAGACAAATAAATTGACATACCCAAAGCAAGTGAGAGCAACTTTTAAAGACCACACAATTTTTAAAGACCACACTGTTTTTGTTTTATCCAGATAAATAAGACACTGAAATAAACATTAACATTATATGGAGTAAATAAATGTAATTTAAAATCAGAGCCTAATTTATACAATGAAAGTTATAAGCTAAATGTAACTAAGGATAAATATAGAGAAATATGACTGTATTATTTATCATATGCCCTGTGTCATTTAGAAAACCCCTGGAAAATATGAAAATATATAGTAAAAAAAAAAAAATATATACAATATTTATATTTTTATTTTATATATTTATGTTTTGCTAGATGGCAGTGAGAAATTATTTATAGTGCAGTATATATATATATATATATATATATATATATATATATTTGTTATTATTATTATTTTTTTAATTATTCACATCTTTTTTGGAGAAATAGGTTTCTATTTAGGAAAAAATAATATGTTCTCAATGAAAAGTGTCACAGCCTAAAATATTTATCTTTAAATAACATACAGGCTGTGTATTGTAGCAAATGTGGATTGGGTTTCAAAGTGTAAAAAAATAAAAATAAAATACAGGACAATGTAAACTTAAATGTCATTACTATCTGACAAAGCTCCGAAAGGTTTGAGAAGTGTAAAAAGTTATCCCGTTGTGACTTATAATTGTTTAATAAAGAAGACGTGACAATCTAAGGAAGCCACCTGCCTTTTCCTTATATTAACTTTGTCTTTTTTTTGCCTGCATATAAAGAGATTACTAATTAAATATGTTCCCATTTTGTCTATGTCTAAATGCCACAACAGATCAAAAAGCATATGATAATATTAAAAGTGTCAATATGGACATTTTTGTCCAATGAGGTATAATGCAATATTCTGTTGAATTTGTCCTCATAAATAGTTGTTGAATTTCTTGATTTCTGAATTTTAGTGTTTCCATGATGTGATTTTTATGGTTTCATTTTATTTGTTTGTTTCTTAATATCTTTTGACTTTTTAGGAAACAACGGAACATTTTTTTATAACGGAACATTTAAAAGATGTATGGTAACTCCAAAATTGTCTCTCACGTAAGAAAATCTAAAGACAAAAAATCTATGCAAAATATAGCTTCTGCTGTTTATAATAAAAAAAAAACATTGAGAGAAATATAACAAATACATATTTATATCAGACCAGAATCTATTTTCTGCACGTTGTTTTTTTTAAAAGCTTCTCCATGTGTCATAAAGAAACACTGTACTCAAAAAAGCTCTGTCAACCATATGAATGAGCAGTGTCTAAACACGTTGAATCATATATTTTTTTCTTTGCAGTCTTGCTAAAGAATAACTAAAGTGTAACCATTTTCAAAACAAATTAACACCTTGTTTGCTGCATATAAATCTTAAACAGCAAACATCTAGACAAGGCAGACTATGGTCATTATTTTATCTAAACCTGCATAGGTTTCACAGTTTGTTATCTGATAACGTTTGCTGAAGTCCATTAAGGACTAATATATAGCATTGTTGTGAAGTCTGCAAATTGCACTGCCATTCCTCAAAATTGGAAAACCCACAAAAACCAGACATGAAGTACATATAAAAGGGACAAAAATAAATAGTGAAAGCATTTTGCAAAGTGTTTTACTTCTTATAATTCAAGGGACAGTCTAGTCAAAACTTTCACATTTTAGATAGGGCATGACATTTTAAACAACTTCCCGATTTACTTTTATCATCAAATTTGCTTTGTTCTCTTGGTATTCTTAGTTGAAAGCTAAACCTAGGTAGGCTCATATGCTAATTTGTAAACCCTTGAAGGCCGCCTCTTATCTGAATGCATTTGACAGTTTTTCACAGATAGAGCATGTTAGTTCATGTGCACCATATAGATAACATTGTGCTCACGCCTGTGCAGTAGCAGACCTACTCAACAGAGGGCCCTGGTGCAAAACATTTTTGGGCCCCCCAAAGATAATTCAGTAGTAAATAATTGACATGCTACTCTGTATAATGATTTTGAGGACATTTAGATGAACCTGCAACCTGCACTAATAAATGACTCCCCTGTATTAAGATTATGCACACCTATCTATAGACTGCCTGCTATGGGTCCCTTGAGCAACTGGGCCCTGGTGCTGCCGCACCTGCTGCCCCAAAGGTAGTTCGGCCCCTGCGCCTGTGGAGTTACTTATGAGAGGGCACTGATTGGCTAAAATGCAAGTCTGTAAAAAGAACTGAAATTAGAGGGCAGTTTGCAAAATCTTAGATACAAGGTAATCACAGAGTTAAAAAGTATATTACAGGGACACTGAACCCGAATTTTTTCTTTCAAGATTCAGATAGAGCACGCAATTTTAAGCAACTTTCAAATTTACTTCTATTATCAACTGTTCTTGGTTCTCTTGCTATCTTTATTTGAAAAAGAAGGCATATAAACTAAAGAGCCAGTAAATTTATGATTCAGAACCATGGACAGCACTTATTTATTGGTGCTGTCCAATCAGCAAGGACAACCCAGGTTGTTCACCAAAAATGGGCCGGCATCTAAACTTACATTTTTGCTTTTCAAATAAATATACCAAGAGAATTTAGAAAATTTGATAATAG